>CM059872.1:5706498-5795771 GCA_030490815.1 Acer saccharum
CCCCCCCCCCCCCCCCCCACCCCCCCCCCCCCCCCCCCTCTAGATTAATATAATATTAAACGCCTCGAGTATTTAGTATTACACTAGTCATGCTTGTGACAAGCCACCTTAGCCACACAAGACTTACTTCTCAATGAATATATCAAATAGCTTATGTGAATATAAATGATATTCAAAATGCAAATAGAGCTAGGGAACACTAAATGCTTATCTAGGATTATAAGATGGCAATTAAATCAATCTTAGATATCAAATGCTAAATGACATGTTATAAAGCTTAGCTAACTTAAATAAAACAATCCTAGGCTAGCTATCAAATACATCACTCAATCAAGACAACAACAAAATCACTATCTTGTATCTAGAATATGTTCTAAGAGCATACAAGTAATAAAAGAGAAGGCTTGATAAAAAAATACTAAGATTAGATGAAATTAGTGAAAAACTTACCAAGCAAGATGTGTTGTTGAAAACCTTGTAAGAATGCATCCTATGGTCATAGAGGATGCAAGATGGTCTTGATGCACAAGGAAATTACTTTGAGTGTAAAGGAGGTTCTTTGTAATTTTTCTCACTTGAAAAATATCCTAAGTGAAAATCAGTTTTAGACTCTTCAATTGACCTAAAGATGAAGAGGCATATATATAGGGTGCCAAAATGAAATCACATCGTTTGGAAAAGTACCATAAAACGGACAATTATGCACCTTTGCCGTCGAACAAGGGTGCAGAATTACAATCAGACCCACTGGTCTGGTTTTACGGCCATGTACGCAGCCCTTAACGCTGAGCAAGGGCGCTGAAAAGACACCAGATTAAACTGTCTCAATTCGGCGGCCTGATTCTGGTTATCGACCTCTGAACCAGGGTGCCAAAATCCCTTGGCTTTGCATCCTAATGCCTAAATATGTCATGGCATTTAATGAACAAGATGCAATCAATTAAACATACATGAAGAGAGTTCATGCTTTGCATCCTAATGCCTAAACATGTCATGGCATTTAATGAACAAGATGCAATCATTTTAAAACATGCATGAAGTGATATTCAAGAACATGAATGCACACAAATAAAACACACAATATACAAAAAGTATGGATATCCATGTGTTGTGTGTGTGTGTGCAACTAAATCTCTTCAAAGCAAGTAAGCACAAGAATATATCTTTGGTGCTTCTTCTCTTGAGGTCTTGAGAGGACCTTGGTTGTGCAAATCACCAACCATTAAAAGCCTAGCACCTTACATCAAGCCCCACATGTGGTTGTCACCAAAACAAGCTAATCAAACTTAAGGAACTTACACATACTCTTATCAAGATTGTTGAGCATTCTATTGTCCGAACATTTGTTACTTTTACTTTACTTGCATGTTTGGTGGTTTATCAAACCACACAACTATCCATTTATCATGATTTACTTATTGCATTTAAATTAGTCAGTCAATCTAAACGTATTACTCCATTTCCTGTGAACGAATCTTTGCTTACCATTTACTAAAATACATCCTAAGAGGATTCCTAAGTGGTTAAAATGGTTTTCAAATGATCACATAAAATATTATTTGAAGAGTACAAAACGACCTCATCAAAAATGGTGCCGCTATAGGGAATGGTGCGATTGTTGAATGGATTGACTTTCTTGTAGTTATAATCTTATTAGATAGCTTACTAAGTTTTACTTTCACTAATATTGTTAGTGTTAAATGTTGTAAATTTTCGTAGGTTTTGTTTGCCTTTTGTGTGTTTTCTTTTATCTATTCCATTTTCAGGAGTTTAGGTGCATGCACAGTAAGAGATCCTTAGGAAAAGGGTTACCTACCACTGGATGAATTATCCTTGTTGGAAGAATTGTGAGGGAATTTGAAGAAGTTGCAAGGTAAACTCTGGAAAATGGAGGGTCAAGCACCAAGGAGGGAGGAAGAAGCTCCTCCTAGGGAAGAAGAGACTCAAGAGACTCCTACATCATCTTCATCCATTCTTGTGTTCTTGCTTTACAAAATATCTCCTTTATGACTAGACTAGTATCAAGATTAGATTTTATCTTTATTTTGAGATTTTGTGTTATGTGTTGAGCTTTGTTTGTGATAGCTATTACATCTAGGTTTTTATTTGCTCATATAGCTAAGTTGTATGCATGTCATATAGCAACATGATATCTAGGATTGCTTGACTTGTTCATTCATAGCTAGATAAGCACTAAATGTTCGACCTTGCATTTATGCACTTTGAATATTGTTCATATTCACATTAGGTTGCATTTCTCTTCTATTGAGTGTTAAGTCTTGTATTTACCGTGGGTAGTTTACAAGCAAGAGCCTAGAATCATTATTAAAGGCCTGCGGGTAGCAAAGACGGATTAATATCATATAGGTGTGATGTGGTCAACCTAGATTGTAATCGTTTTTGCAAATAGTGGATTTAAGGGTTTGATTGGCAATTATGTGCGAGTTTTTACCCTCTTGGGGTTTTCTCACGTAAAACAAATCATCGTGTCATTGCCATTATTTTCCACACTTACTTTACATGACGATTTATGTTAGACAATTGGGGTGTTTGTGATTAATATTGATTAACCGAAAAGTTGGCAATTAATTTGGTTAAAAACCTATTCACTCCCCCTCTAAGTTTATTTTAGACACATTATATATATTTTCATAAGCGACATAATTTTTATTATTATTTAAAAAAAAATGCTAATATATTATATGAAACCGACATTGAGTCTTGTAAATTGAAATTCCCGCATATATTTTCCTAGATTCGAGTCGCTGCCAATGGTATATAAAAAAAAAATAATAATAAATAAATAAATAAAAAGTAAATTGTAATTACCATAAAAAAATATATATATATTATTTTTCCTTGCTTTATATTTTTGGTTATAATTCATGAGGCTTCTTTGAAGTTGTTTTAGATATAGCACCGTCACTGTGCATATCAGATGCTACTCTTTAGCCTCTATCCCAATTAGGCGATTTCTGTCTTGTACTTGGAAACCTATTATCATCAAGTGATTGTCTTTTTGGTTCCAAGCAAGTTGTTAAATATGTTATATCATGTTTGTTGTACAGGGCCACGGAAACAAAAAGTAAAGTTTCGGACAAAATAAGTTTTGAATTTCGTAGGTGTTTTTGTTAAGCTCTATGGATGTCGTACTGAAACATTACAAATAGATCCAAATTAGTAGAATTTTGTTCATGTTGAGAGAGAGATCAACTTCAAAAACTGTATCTATTGTTCACATTCCACAATAACCTTGAAAAAAGGGGTTTATATACACAAACATGGACATGCTACACTCTTACAACTTATTATTTATTCTTATTTACAAACCTGCTAATACAAATTACTTTCTTTTGCAATTCAACTGTTCATGTCGTTATTTTACTTGCTGCATCTGCTGGCATATATCCAATCTTTTCACTGCATTGGGACCTTCCCCGTGTTTTCCCTTCATCCCTTCATCGCCAGGTAGGTCTTGGTCTGCATGCCATTGTTGATTTTGTTTTGATTTATAAAGCAGACAAAATTGATTAAAAAAAACAACACATTCGAGACATGTCTGTGCACGTAGAAATGGGCATATTCACCTGAAATATATTCATCTTGTCCTGCTTAAGAATTAATCTGCTAAATATAAAAAACCTTAGTGTCATACCTTGGTTGAGTTGATTCCGTTCGATCATGCATTAGGTCCGGAGATCGGTAAGGTACAACCTGAAATTGTCACCTCATTGCTTTAGCATCTTCTAGTTTGTACATAAAATAAAGAAAGAAGGGAAATCACCTAACTAAATCAAAATGAAAAATGAAATAGGATGTGTGACCTTCTGCGTCAGCTTTGCATTCCGAGCCTGGGGAACATTAGACAATGTCAATGAGGCACGCTTTGTGTCTGTTCTAAGTCCAGCAGATGGTGCAGCCGCTGGCTCTCTTCCAAGGGCGGCATTTGAGTCTTTTCTAAGTCTAGCAGATAACGCAGCCTTTGGCTCTCTTGCAAGTGTAGCATTTGAGTCTTTTTTAACTCTAGCAGATAATGAAACCTTTGGTTCTCTTCCAAGACCAGCATTTGAGTCTTTTCTAGCTCTAGCAGTTGATGCATCCTTTGGCTCTCTTGAGTCTTTTTTAACTCTAGTAGATAACGCAACCTTTGGCTCTCTTCCAAGTGCAGCAGCCAATTTGTCTTTCTCCTGAAATGTATGATTTGCCAACCAATAATCTAATATGTTCTCAATGATGAAAATGACTTCAAAGTTACTACTTTTCTATATCATCAAATTTCAAAATGACTTCGAATGTGCTCCATATGGAGTAAAAGCCCTGTCAACAGACCAGATGCATGGATAACTTGATCAAATTAAGTCAAGCGATTACCTCTTTCTGCTTTCCGTCTTTAACATAACTCCTTTGCTCAAACTCAACCCCAATCTTTTGATTTGATTTTTCATGCGTAGAAAGGTCTACAGACCTGGAAATCAAAGACATGCTTATCAATCAGATTCTATTCCTAAACTTACATCACACAAGCAAGTGAAAACTATATGAAGAAACGACTGTAGCTAGTAATGATCCATTTGGAATTAACAACATAAAAAATGCCATGAACTTCTAGACAGCAGTCTGCAAGTATAACATCCATTTGATCTTGTATGAGAGTCACTCAACTCAAAAGACTTCCTATCAAATTAATGACAGATTGTGAAGATTATATATGTATTAGGTCTAAAAATATGAAGAGAGGTAGGATACAAGACCTTTTAGATAGAGCCGTGTTTCTCAAACTACCAGCAACAGTGATCTTCTCTGAAATGCTCTGAAAATATAAGTGTTTTTTCCAGTAAGAGAATGCCGTTAACAGCAATGGTAAAAAATATGGTCCAAAATGAATATAAACAATTGATCTACCTTAGCAGGCCGAGAATGAACTGACAGTCTTGTTGGTAACTTCTCAACCAAGCCTTGGGAAGTTGAGCTTTTCTTTACCTGACAAGCTCTTATACTTGAAGAAGATGATACCAGCTTAGCAGACTGAGCATGAACTGATGACCTAGTCGGTATCCTCTCAGCCAAGCCTTTGGAAGTTGTATTTGGAGTAAGCTGACGAGCCCTTATAGTACTTGACAAAGGTGACACCTGTTTATCCCTTGCCAATGAAGATTTTATAACAGTGGCACTAGAGTGAACATCAGTAATTTTTCTATTATTGTTGTTTGCAGCTTTGGTATCACTAATCTTACTTGTGGAGCAAACTTTATAATTCGTAGGAATAAACTTTCTGTGGAGGGTTGGATTTGGCTTCGCTGGCAGCTTAACATTGTTTGTTGTACTTCTGCTGCTGTCCAACTTTGTCTTGTTTCTGATAGAAGCAACTGTCCCCTGATGAAAATAAAGATTGAAATTTAAATACTCGGATTTTTGAACATCACGCATCAGTTGTGGGAGGTGCAACAATGTAATTCAAGCAAAAAGCATGATAAAATCAAACCAAGGTTCACCTGGAAAGTTTCAATAGTAACAACTAATCATGTTACAAAGTCCATTTACTATAAACTTTATGCGTCTTCTTTTTAAAATTTTAGTTTTCTGTCTTCACATCTTCCAGCACCATTTCACTAAACAGTGATATCCTCCACCTAATTGATCTCTAAAGTCATGAAGATGATGAAACCTTAATAAGTTTTCAGATTAAAGTTGGGTTTCCATTTCCTTTTTCAATCAGGGAAAAGCAGGTGATTTAGAAACAGACCAGTAAAATAAGGCAAAGACCATTTACCTTAGCCTGTAGAACAGATGCATGTTTTTTGATCAGCTGGTTGGCATTGTTGTTGACGGTGTTGGAGACAGATATATTTTTCTGGGTAGATTTTGCGCTATGACTGGACGAAGTCCGCAATTTAGAGTCCTTTTTAACAGAAGTAGGAAAAGACAATTTCATTTTATCCTTCATGGTAGCTTTATCATTACATCCATTACGATAACTTTGTTGTTTTTCTGCAGCTTGTTCTGATTCATCCACAGTGTCTCCTAAAGATGAGTTTAGGTTGCTAATCGTATCATTGTCTGACATTGGAACTTGGCTAACATTGCTAGGTTTCTTCTCCTCTTGTGACACCGTTAAATTGGTGATGACATCATTTCTACTTCCATGATGCTACTCTGTGCATCTTGACAAGAATCAGATTGGGCAGTTTCTTGCTGCTGTGCTTGCAATGCCTTCATAGCTCTTACCTTTTTGTAGTATTCTTCAAAGTATGCTTTCTTTTGAGCAACTAATCCGGGGGCCTTGAATTTCTCCAGCTCCTCCTGACATCTGTTATGTGAAAAAACAGACCATTTTTCCCATGCAAGCGACTCAGTAGCATATCTTCCGAAAGAGATTGAACCATGATCAAGAATTTCAGAGATGGGTACATCCTGTCCCTGCAAGATAAAGTCAGAAACAGAAATAACATCAATAACAAAATAAGAGAACAGAGAAAAACTGAAGAAAGCCATCTTTAGTACAAGGTTTGTAAATGATTAAACTGCTAATTTTGAGTCAAAAAGTTTGGAAAAAAAAAAAATTTATATTAGAGAGTATTAACAAAATTGACTTGTATGTTAATTTATTGAAGTATGATTTCCAACTGTAGAAAAGATTCAGATAAGATTCATGCCAGACTGCCAGTTGTCAACTCTCTATCTCTCTGAAAGCACCCAAATAAGCTTGAGAGACTTTTAAGATCTTCCAAGAAAAACATGCAAATCGATTGTGCTTTACAATCCATTTTCATCAAACATTTCTTAAAACGATCCCTAAACTAATCCGAATAGCTAATACAAATAGTGTTTAAGTTGCCGTTCAGTGAAGGATCTATCTCCATAACGAAATAATTAAGATCTTACTATCAAAAAATTTATTTCCTTCTTGTTTATCTCTTCAACAAGTAAAATGCAGATCTGTCTTTCAGGTCAAATTATCATCATTTTATGTGATGAGTTATGCACTAAAATGCTACCAACAAAAAATACAAGAAAAGAAACAAACTTTTTATGAGACAAACACAAAGAAATACATGTTACGAAAAGCAGGCCCACACAAGAAAAACACCAAAACTTTACATTTTCTCTGTTTTTTTTTTTTTTTTTTTTTTTTTTTACTTGGTCGATTGCCAAAATTTCTAAAATCTGAAAATATAAATGTGATCATGAAAGTCCTTGTACTAAGTAACTGTGTATTGCCACTCTATAATTGCTTCTGTAGTTTCACAGAAAAAAGGAAAAAAAAAGATTAAGTGGGGTTGCTACATCTATTGACAAAAAGAAGACTCAACTGGAATCAAATAATGGACATATCAAGTGGGACCCCACAGACATGAATTAAACCTTTACTTTCATAATGTCAGAAAAGAAAAGGTTTTAGTGTCCATGATGTTCTCAGAAATTGTTAAAATTCAAGGTGGTTTTTGTTTTGTATTGTCACAAATATAAAACTTAAATCCTGAATTATTTTCATGCAACATCTGCGACGTGACAGAGAAGATCCTTATAAACCAACTCCCTCTCCCTCACCTCCACCGAATTTAAACCAACCTGATGAAAGACCTTATAAATATGAAGTTGATTCCAAGTTAATCATAAAAAAATCCACACCCAAAACATCAATCCCATGATGATTTCCAATTATCTCTAGGATATTAACATGAAATCAAGGAAGTAAATATTTTCAAAATTTGATGTATTCCAAATTTTAGTGCTATTGATATCAAAATTCAGGTTATTTTTTCGGTAAAATGGAAGATCATATGCATGACTTTTATTACAGATTATACAAGAAAGGGAAATAATGAAATACCTCAGATGGTAATTCAGGAAAAGACCAACTCTTCAAGTATCCTTCAAGATCATGACAACAATAATCAGTCGCAGTCGCCATTTCTCTTCTCTCTTCTCTCTAAACTCTCAACTGATCTTCCCTGCAAAAAAATAATGTTCAAAATTCAACAAGACAGCAATTATCACTCACATTGAAGAAAAATTTTGAGCGACTCCAAAAAATCACAAATTCAACCCTCCTCTGTTCTCTCTATCTCTCTTTTTTTCTCTTATTTTCAAAATTTATTCTCATCTGGTTCTCACAGTTTCAAATTGGCTAAAAAACTCAATTCGAACTCTCAAATCGTTAAAAGGCCAAACGCATTTCCTTCATTTTCCTCCGTTTTCCTCCGCATCCAAACAGTTTTCATAAGATAAATAAAATCCAAAACCGAAACTTACCTATGCATCGAAGATCGCAATCCACCTATCGTTGTCATTTCAATATACAAATAAAATAAAAAATAAAAAAATTCTCAATCTAAAAAATAAAAAAATTAATAATTCTTCAATCCAGCGATCTATTTCATTATTTTATATTTTTATATATTTTTTTTTTTTGCTTACTCTGGCAGAAAATGAAAACTGTGTATTTATAAAAAGAAACAGACACCGAAGCAAACCAACACAATAACTTGGGTCCCGCGCAGGCCACGTGTAAACAACTTTTACATAATTACGCAATTGCCATTTGCCGCCCGATAGTTCTGCTTGTATGGCAGTTGACTCATTCTAACGATTTTCGTTAACTACTAGTTGTTGTCCACGTGGATGGAATTCTTATAATTTGATGAGACGCGATGAGCTTATTGGATGGTTTTGAAGATGTTGATACGAGTGATTGGATACTGGATTTGTACTTCCAGGATAACTGAGAATCTCGGTGATTTATTAAACCAAAAATAACCATTTGATTTATTAAACTTATGTTAATAACCACTTTTGAAAAGTTAATTGTTAATGACCACTTTTTAAAAAAAAATTCACTGTATGTCCATAATTTACTTGAGTACCTCTGAAATTAGTTTTTTTTTTTTAAAACACCTCAAACTTGAAATCATGCCTAAAATGAAATATTTAAAACTTGAAATCATGCCTAAAATGAAATAAGTGAAACTTGATTCCCTTTCTTCCCCAAATTCCCAAAATTCACAATTAGGTTTTTTTTTTTTTTTTTTTTTTTGTTTCTCCTTTTTTGCAGATCCATGGCCGGCCGAGGTGGTCTCCAACGGCCGTAATCCCAGGTGAATGACAGCAGCAGCGGCGCGTAGAAGGACGACAGCAGTAGCCGCTACGACGGCCCACCCCTTCATTCGCGAAGGAGTAGCGCGCACAGCCCAGCTGCATGACGACGGCGCTGTCGTGCAGCCTAGAAGATCGGTGACGCGGGCAGTGGCTTTGAGGGAGAGAGAGAGATCAGGGAGAGAGAGGAGAGGAGAGGAGAGGAGAGAGAAAGAAAAGAGAGAGTGTTTTGAGGGGGGTTTTTATATGAGGGCTTTCCAGTAATTTCTCAAAAACATGGTTATTAACAATTAAAACTTCGTTTGTGGTTAAAAACAAATTTCTCATAATATATGTGGTCATTTTTGACAATTTTCACGTTATTTTATGGGATATTATTATTTTTCGCCCTAACTTTTGAGGTATTAGTCATTTTGCACCCTTTAGTTTTTGTAATGGTTAAAAAACACCCAGTAATTTCAATTAATAGTCAAAATACACCCTACCGTTAGAATCTGTTAGTCAAATGTTAAACAATTGAAAAATCTGAAGGGTAAATAGGTAACTTTACCCTAAAACATAAATAAAAATAAAAATATTATATAAAACTAATTAAAATAATAATAAATAAATATTAAAATAAAATTAAAAATGCTCTTCATCTTCTCTAAGAGATGAGCAGTTATTGAACACAAAACAAAAACAAAAAACCCTACCACTATCAATCACCCCATCTCATTCTCTCATCGTTTCTCTTTGTTTCCTCCCTCTCCCACCTCTATCTCTCGTCTCGTTGTTACGGGCAAGGTGAGCTGATCTCCTCTCTCATTTCTCTCTCTTTTATAAAAATGGATTAAAATAGTGTTCAACTTACCAAATCATATGTGTTGAAGAAGACCTGATACACTTGTGAAGTGGAAATGATCCTCCTTGCAATCCAAGCAACAAATCCTTCTATGACAACTTGAAATAACCACTCTAAGTAACCAAAATATGGTGTTTGGTTACCTAGAAAGTAGCCAAGAAACTAACTATCTTCTCTTCTTTTCTAAGAGAAAAATATCTAATAATATCTATATCTATCTATCTATTCTAAGTAAGTCTAAGTGTGTTGGTTGAGAGCATTCAATGAGAAGTTAATGACATCCTTGTGTGTATGGATGAGAGAGAAGGCCTTCCAAGGACAAGAGGTGGCAAAAAGACTCCATGTGATTGGCTTTTGGGGCGAAGCTTGATCCACTTGCAGCTCGTCAGAGTTCCTGGCGAGTATGTGCGGCGGCTTTGTTCCCGCGGCATAAACTCGCCAGGTTTATAGCGGTTTTGTGCGGCTGGACATGTCTAGCTGAAAGGTGTGTCTGAACTCGCTACAAGGTTTGCGTGATTTCTTGTGGCTTTATGCGGCGGAACATGTCTCGCCGAGCAGAGGGTCTGAACTCGCCGCAACGATGTTGTGTGTTCCGCGGCTTCATGCGACGGCTTCCATCCCGATGGACTTGGTTGATGAACCCGCCAGCTTGTACTTCTTCTATTTAGTGCCTTTTTTGCCCTCTTTTCATCATATTGGACAAAAATGCCCTTGAAACGCCTGAGTTACCTGAAAAGACGTATTTACAACATTAATTATATTAAATGCTCAGAAAACGGTTACAAAAACCAAGTAAATGGGGTGTTAAATGTGAACATTTGGAGAGCGATCAAGACCCATGCAAGAGTGCATCCTAGCTAAAGCTAGATGATGCTAGATGATGTTTGATGCACATGGAAATGAGTTTGAATGATCAAAGATGAGTTATTGGATGATTTTCTCTCTTGAAAAATGCTATCTCTCAAAAATATGATTTTGAACTCTTTAAGACTAACCTGAAGACAAAATGGCAATTATATATGAGGTCTACATGAAGCTACAACGTTTTGATCATATTTTAAAATAAAAAACCGTCACAACCGCTATGTGTACTGCGGTACAAACAAGTGTCTGAACCACAGTACACCAAGTGTGTGAGCTTTGGAAACTTTTACGGTGGGGAACCACTCCAAAGGCAAGGTGTCTCCACCGCGGTATGCATGGCAAAAAAAATCAATGGTTGCACCTGACATGGACCCGCGGTTCATACATGTGCAATAACAGCGGTACCAAGAGCAGTACCAGCCGCGGTAAAGAGAAAACTTATCTTTTCAAAATAACAAGTCACACTTAGTCTATATGCAAGATGTGCAAGTGTGAAATGTGAAGAGAATGTACATAAAAAGCAATGAACACACATGCATACAAGAGAGGTGTGTGTGTGTGTGTGCAACTATTATCTTCAATGCAAGTAAGCACAAGTGATATACCTTTGAACTGCTTATCATCTTGAGGTCTTGAGAGGGCCTTTGAGCTTGATCACCAATAATTTAGCACCTAAGCTACCCACATCATAACCCCAATTGTGGTTTGTCTCTGAAATAAGCCAATAAAAAATAAGGAACTTATAATGCATATCTAAGATGTCATTATCATGTCGCTAGGGTGAAGGCCGCGAATTCCAGATCACAGATCCGTATAACCGTCTCGCGGCCGATGTCGCTATGACCAGACCGAGACAATCGGGCCACAACACATGTCACGTCAGCGAATCTGGTGGTTACAAGACTGATTGTGGACCACCTATATAAACATCTCTTAGAATTCTCTCACATAACCTCTTAATATTCTGAAATCCTTCATAACCCATTCCAAACCTTTTCATATTTTCTCTCTAATCCCATCAACAACAAATCTAGATTTACTTCATCTTAATCAATCCTCTCTACCCATCTTCTCTACCATATTCCTTTGTCACTTCCCATTGACTCCATCACACTACACATCTAAAATTTCACTCTTTACGCGATCATTAAAGACAAGGAGCTCAAAGAGGGATAAAGCTTACAAGAGAAGAATTAGCAACAACTATGTTTACTTCTATATTTTTTTACCTCTTTTCTTTTATTTTGAATATGTTTAACTAAACCCCTCTTATTGGGGATTAATTTGAAGAACTTTTGGATAGTGGGTGTTAGGGTTATAGTTTGTGTTGGCATTAATTCCATATCAAAACGTGTTTCTCTTGTAATGTTTAGTGGTTCTTATATTGAAGATTTGAGAAGACGAAGAATGTCTCGACCACAAATCATGTAAGAAGCCGGCTTTAAAGAGATTGGTACATCATTGATCACCAAAGGTAATATAAGACCTCATATCTCTTACAAGGCTAGGCACACACTCACACATGGCATTCTTGTGTGTTCCTTCATGATTAAACATCACTTATGTATCACTTTCACACACTTGACAAAATATGCTCATGCATTCATTCTATATTGGTAAAACTTTGTTTATTGCATTTTCTAGGACTATGTCTGGAAATTAGCATATGTGTGTGTCATTGTGATTGTATGTTTTCGTATTTTTGTATTTAGACTTGAATATGATCTATTATGATTCCTTATTGAGTTCCGGTCATTTCGGTTACTCATTCATTTAATTTCGAGTCCAAACGATGTAGCTACGCTACTTTTCGTTCTCATTCGTTGAGTTGACTTCATCATCGTTTTCTGAGATGATTTCTCAACCATTTTTCAAAGTTGTATAGTCATCGTTGTGCATAAGAGAGTCATGGATCGTAATCCAAAAATGAATTCAAAATCGGAGTTCGGATGCCCAAGATACGAGCTGAAGAACCGAGGGAGCGCGCGAGAGAGGCAGCAGGCCGTGAGGGAGGCACGGCCAGAGGGGCTCTTTGCCCCCATGAGGCCCATGCGCCCCCCACAGCCTGGGGTGACGTGGCCTCACCTCATTGGCCTGGAATCCTTCTTTCTCTCCTCCTTATATTTCCCTCCTCTCTCTCCATTTGATTTTTTGAGAAGAAAATTTTGCAAAATCCCGTCAGTCTTCTTTTCTACATTTTCTCATCTTCCAAACATCATATCTCCCTCATCTGGAGTCGAATTTGAGTGATTCGAATTGGAGAACGTTTGTAATTGAGTCCTCTATCATTTTTGAGTGGTTTGGTAGCTGATTGATTGAGTTTTTTGGTGGTTGCACACTGAAATCCGAACCAGTTGTTGAATCAAAGGTATTGGACTAATCTTTGGGATTTTTTTCTTTTTAACCTTCAATTTGCTTAGGGTTTCTTCTTCTATATCTATG
Organism: Acer saccharum; assembly: GCA_030490815.1. NCBI lineage: Eukaryota > Viridiplantae > Streptophyta > Magnoliopsida > Sapindales > Sapindaceae > Acer > Acer saccharum. Next base: position 5,719,742 of record CM059872.1, read on the forward strand.
TTTATGTTTGGTAAAAGCTATTGAGAAAGATAGCTTGATTATCATTCTAATTGAAAGTCAATTTATAGACTAATGTTGACTAGTTTCTATGATTCTAGGTTTTACATATGTTTGTGAGTTGTATTGTGATTAGAATGGCATCTTAGGTTGTTTGTAACTTGATTGAATCAATTTTGTGATAAATGACCTTGAGATTTGATTTGATCCTTTGAGTAATGAAATCTAGGATTATTGAATTTTGTTTGTGTTTTAGAGCTATCTAGGATTTGATTGATTTATATCTTGAATCCTTGCTTTATATTTTTTGCTAGAATATTGATTGATTTAAATCTCATATATCTAGCATTTTATTGTATATTGATAGCATCTTGAACTTGTACTGCATGAATATATTATGATTCAAGTGTTGTATGTGTGAATGAGACTTTGAGCTTATGTGTTTGATGTTTCACATGCTTTAGGTTTTATTCTTGTATTTTGCATCTAGACTTTATTACTTGTGATATCACATGTTTAGGTCTATTTGTACCATAGAACGTATTGATCACATGTTCTATGTTGATTTGATTGTTTGCATCATTTGCATTCATATGATCACACTAGGAAGTTCTTGTAAGAGACATGAAGTCTTGGTTAGAGTCGGGGTGACTCAGATAGCCAAGCAAGAAGACTTGCCTAGAGTTGGGATGACTCGGATAGGTAAGCAAGGAGTCATGGCTAGAGTCGGGAGGACTCGGATAGTCATGCATGGGAGGCTCCCTAGAGGCATGAGTGTCTCGGATAGGGAGTTGGCTATTGTATTGGTAGGCCTAGGCGTATGGTTAGACATAGACTCCGATAGAACGGGGTACACGGGAGGTGTATGCACTCTTGAGGAATTTCTAATCTACCATCGATGTTGGTTTTGTGTGATGTCCAATATATGGTGGTTTCGCATCATTGAGGGATTTCACACTTTCCAATAGGGTTGGGTAGGCTTAGACTTCACTAGGTTGGGTGAGCTAAAGATTGGTCACTTTGTGAATGTTCTATGTTTACTTTCCAATAATATAGTACCCAATGGTTGTAGTTCAACCCGTGGATGTTTCCTCCTTGGAGGTTTTACCAAGTTAAAAAATCTCTTGTGTTGATTTTTCCTATCTCTATCTCTTATATTTTATTTGTATATTTTTATTATCTTGTTTCATAGTATTCACTTATGATATATTGTGAAGTAAGACTTTGTATAGTGTGATTAGTGAACTCATTTTATTGATCAATTTTATTTCTATGATTCTTTTATACATTGTATTTGTGTATAGTGATATTTGATCACTCTTGTAAGTCATTGAACATATAGTGAAATACAAGTATTCTTTGTTGTTATACTTATTTGTTTATTTACCTCATACAACTTGGTGATGTATGTAGACCATGCTTATATGATTACCTATTCATATTGTCTATGTATGTTGTCTTTTCTTAGTGTATTTGTTGTATGTAAGGCAACCTTGAGGGACAAACGAAAGTTTGTTCAAGGGATTGAAAAAGGCGTAAAAACCTATTCACCCCCCCTAGGTATGCCTTAAGCAATTTAACTACGTTTGTATACTTTCAGTGGGTTTTGCTTAGCTTTCAATAGATTACTTACACAATTATTGTTTTATTCTATATCTTAATTAGTTCTTATTCATTATGTGATTGAATTGCACATTACTCTTTCATTGCAATTTTGGTAAGATAACTTGAGAAACAATTGATTGAGAATTGACACATTTAGTTTATTAGAGCTCTTAATGAATATGATAGATTTTTGGTGGGAATACCACTCTGAAACAAATTCACGGTGTGTTCAATATAAGTCTGGGGGGTGGGGTGAATAGATTTTATCTGATTTGACCCAATTTTCGCGATTAGTTAATTTCATGAAAATACCCCAAACTAGTCAATATAAAATATCAAGTGTAATATGGTGCAGAAATATAAATAACACTTAATTTTTACGTGGAAACCCTTAACAGGAAAAAACCATGGACTGGTAAGTGCGCTACACTCGAACTTTGAATCCACTGATTGTGATAACATTTACATCCTAGGTTGACGTCAACCATGCTCGGACTATAACCCGCTACCATTACCCGCAGGCCTGTAAAAGTGGACCTAGTCCAATTGCTCATGTGACCACCTAATCCCGGTCATCACACAAAACTTACTTCTCCGAAGAGATCAAACCCTAAGTGAATATGCAATGATATTCAACTATGCAAATAATGCTTGGGTACACTAAATGCTTATCTAGGATTATATGATGTCAATAAAATCAATCATAGATATAAAAATAGCTATATGACATGTCATACAACTTTAGCTATGTTAAGGATAACAAATCCTAGGTACAATAGCTATCAAAGACAATCTCAATCATACAATGAGATTAATTAGCTAGATGACATATTAGCATGAAATTCTAGCTATCAAAAAACAATCTCAATCATACAATGAGACTAATTAGCTAGATATATATTAATCATAAAATCCTAGCTATAAAAAACAATCTCAATCAACAATAATCTCAATCTTATTTGCAGAAATTATTCTAAACACATACAAGTTATAGATGAGATAAAATTGATAAGTAAAAACACTAATTATGCAAAATAATAGTGTTCAACATACCATACCATGTGTGTTGAAGAAGACCCATGCATTAGCACATGCTAGATGATCTTAGATGATGCTTAGATGATGATTTATGCATGTGAAAATGGGTTTGGAGAAATAAAGATGTAATTTATAAGCTTTTTCTCTCAAGTCTCTTTAAATATCTGTCTAGGGTTCTTAGAATGCAAGACTTGTGTTTTGAACCAGAGATAAGGATGTATTTATAGAGAGTGAAAAGGTTGGGTGAAATGACAATTTTATCCCAACTTTACGGGCCAAATCGATGGGCAATTCTGTTGCCAATGCCCGTAGAATCAAGGGCATAGAAATGCAGCTGACATACTGGTTACAATTCGGCATCCAGATTTTGCGGATACGGGCCGCATAAATCCATCATAGCATTGCTCAATATTTGAGCGCACCGAAACATGACCAAACGACATCGAAACCTTTCATATGATATATCATTGGAAAGGTATGTAAGTCTACTTTCTACTCCAATTATGGAATGCCATTTTGATATTTGTAGAAAAAGTTATGGTCAATTGAATGACCAAAGGTCAGATTCGGATAACAGCTATGATGCCCTGTTTTAGTGGTTACTTTGGAGATTTCAAAACCAATCCAAACGGTCATGAAATATTACGAATAATATACCGTTGGAAAGGTATGGGTGTCTAGTTTGTCCATAATTTTACAAAACTCAATTTCAATCTTCTTATAAAAAGTTATGGTCATAAGACCATACAAAGGTTAGTTTTGAAAAACATATAAATCATTGAAATTCAATCTTTTGAAACTAGACACTTCACTCCAAACAACCAAACCAAAACTACCACTTATCCAAGAGAAGAATGAGACTTTCTCAAGTGGTCACCCATCACGCTAGGACATGCACACCATCGTGCAAGCACGGACGTTTCCGATCACACAAACGGAAACGAATTAAACCACACTTAAAACCATCATACATGAAGTGCAAGTATGGGAAGTGAATGCATCCTAATGTCAAACATGTCATGGCATTGTCATTGAACAAGATGCACTCAATTAAAATATGCATAAATAGAATTCATGGCTATGCATTCTAATGCCTAAAATAACCGCAAAAAAAATGGCAGGGATCAAAGAAGAATTTTCCATCGGCCTTGGAAATCAAGTTGGGGTAAAAAACTACCAGGGAAGAGGTATCCTGATACCCCGCCTTTCTACTAAAAGGTCAGGGTACTGACTTCTAACCACCACGATCAGGTCTAAGACCTTCAGGACCTAAGAAGTACCAACCAACCACGAAAACAAGAGCAAGCAGCTTCACTGATACAAGACCCTAGTACCTGTCTACCTCCAGGCATCCTGGTATCCCGGTACCCCGATACCCCGACACCCCGACACCCCGATACGTTCAAGCAGAAATTCGACTACAAAATGAGAAGAAGGCAGGGTACTTGAGTTGCCCGATTCACTAAAAACTAGTGGTAGGCACTTGGTGGATAAACGGTCACGTGTTAAATACAAAAATCCTAGTGCACCGACCCCGCCTAGAACAAGAGCAGGTACCCCGAACAGCAAACCAAGTAGAAGGACAAGCACTAAATGCCATCATTTGAGACAGAACAATACATCCATTCCCGCCACACAGAATCCTATTCGAAATGGGAGTCAACTCCCACTCAATCCGTCGAAAAATGAATCACTTGATTTTAGGGATCAAATCCCCTCGACAAATTCGTTGATCGCAAAGGAAAGACCCGTGAATTGCAAAAACCATAGACCGAAGTTATAAGAGTGCATGGCAAGAAACGGACCTATATATTCATCGTATGATCGCAGATGCAAGGGGGAGCCAACTTGATATTTTTCCACCTATCGACATGCACGAGAGCTCCATCGCCACCGCTCACTAAGTTTATTTTTCTCATAACCATAGTTATGATAAATCTTGATTGTAACTCCATCATGTATTCATCATCAATAACAATGAGCTACATGTATAATCCACTATTTATATGAAATTTTCTTGTTACTGTCATTCTCCATTCTCATTGAATTTCTAGGAAGTTATAGGTATCAAACTACTTGATACCCCTTCGACTGAGATCTACCGTGATCCTGGTCCCCCTGAATTGTTAATTGGAAAAATCACCCCAGTGACAATTTTCGGCTAACACTTTTGGCGTCGTCTGTGGGGACAAAAAAACTCCCCACCTTTAATAAAACTGATAAGCTTTACCTAGAAGAAGTAGAAGATGATGCTCTGATCCTCTCAGGGACAACTAGCCACCTTAGGGCCCCATTCCCTTACTTCCACCCAAAGAAATCAAGGGAAGAGGAAGGGAACAAGAAGCCAGATCCCAGCACCGATTGCACTACCTAACCGCGGCATAGTGTCGTAGGACCCCGTGGTCCTAGAGGTTGACACGCCCAAACCGGTTCTAATTAATTACACTAAATGAGGCTAACTAAAACTAATTGGATCCTAGGTCAAGGATTCTAGCTACTTAACTACAACGGCAATTAAAGGGGCACGAGGTAGATTTACCCTTCGCAAGTGCACGAGTCGTACGAGTAGTAAAGTGTACACAAGTAAGGGTGATCGTTCCCACGAGGAAGGTGTTTAGCTAACAAGTAAGTTCTAGGTGATCATTACTTATTGAATGTCTAATTGCTAACAAGTTCACTAATTAATGCTATCAAGATCAATTATACTAAGATTGCAATTAACTAAGATTAAAGCTTGATTAAAAGATGATTAAGCTAGATTAAGAGATGTTAGGGGATTGATTCATTCAAGTAACCACCAATTCATTAACCAATCATTCATTAAGCACATTCACAACATTCTAAGGCATGTATTTCATTATCAATAATGTTAAGCACCAAATCCATCATCTTACACATAATCTAATATCATAGACAAGTGATCAAGAGAGAATTTTAGGAATAATGATGTAGAGATTCTCTAATTAACCAAAATTACTTAGAGACATCTCTATAAAATGGATATTGAAACCTTCATACACATAGTGGACACTTTATGTATGAAATCAACTACCAAGTGTGTACAAATATATGTTTATGCAAGACATATCATCAACATATCATTAGAGTTCATAATACACACATACAAAGCCTTAGAGAGTGAAATAACAAATAGATTGATTAAATCATTGGTTTTATTACAAGAGTTACATCAATCCCTTAACAAAAGGAGTTAGTTACACATATAAGTATATAAACTAAAGAATACAAAAGAAGAGCAAAACAAACCCATTTGGATTAGTTTCTTGGCCAAGAAGACTCCTCTTTGCAATCCAAGCAAAATCTCCTTCTAGAGCAACTTGAAAAGATCAAGTCTAAGTTGCTCAAAGTGTGTTTGGCTACCTAGAAAATGATGGGAAAATGATGAAGAACACTAACTAAAGTTGAGAGAGTTATTCTCTCTCCTAATTCTACAACTAAAAATAAAATTAAACTAAAGTTGTATATTCTAATTACTAAGTGTCTAGTGTAGTGTATATGGTGTATATTTACTTACTAACTAAGATATATGATAGATATTTGTATATAATAAGTTATATGTAAAATATCTAATAATATCTAAGGAGGTAAAGTGTATTGGACAAGCTTAGGTGATAGGAAAGGCAAGTGGGACGAGCTGCCTTCCTTCCAGGCATTCCGGCAAGTTCATGCACTCTGGCTGGCGAGCTTGTTCCCGCCGTCGTGAAGTCGCCACGAAAACAGAAGGTTTTCATCGACTTCTAACCTTCGGGACTGCGGGCTTGTTCCCGCCACATGAACCTGCTGATTCTTGGCGAGTTTGGACATCTTTGGGTGGCCAAGAACCCGCTGGAAGCAAGATTCAAAGCTTGGTTGTTCATGGAGGTTTTGAACACTTGGGAGGGAAGTTGGTGGAGATGGAAAGTGCATGCATGGGAGGCCGTAATTGGTGGCAAACGGACCGGAGAAGCTCCGGCAATAATTCTGGGTGGACAGTCACTGGAAAACACATCGAAACGGGCTGGAAAACATCGGGTCAATCTTTGGGTCGGATTCGGGTCAACGGGTCTGCAACTCAGGTTCGCGGGTCATCTCTACCCGGTCTGCATGAAGAAGACGCGTGACGTCACGCTGACGTAAACGAAGGCCTAAACGACGCCGTCTGACTACTGACGTGGCACCCTTCTGCTGCTTTGTCTGGCGAATTACATAATGGACCCCTGTACTCTTCATTAATCACAGAATTTGCATTAATTTCTCCAGAATTGCACTTTGACCCCTGATTCTCCATAATTAAGAATTTGCCCTCTTTTGCCCTGATTTCGCTACTTTTCTCCAGTTTGGTCCAAAATACCCCTGATGAGCTGAAATACCTGAAATACCTGAAGAACACTTATTTACTATATTAAATACCAAAAAGGGCTCGGAAAATGGTTACAAAAGCCAAGTAAGGGAGCGCTAAATGTAAACATTTGGAGTGCAATCAGAGGTAAATCGGGATGCCATGGAACAACGTGATGCCACTTATGTAGAGAGCATCCGTCTCTGGATGATTGCCCAAGGAATACCTTTTGAAGCACCTAGACTTACAGAAAGAGCGGGATCAAGTACCCGGGTACCGGTCTTTGATAGACTCCGGCCACCACTACCAGTGTCGGATTATCCTAGAGATCTTAGACCCTGTCAGGTGAAATCAGCATTCGATATCCCGTCCACAAGGATCCAGCTAACAACTAGACCGATAGCAGAAAGGAAGAATCCTCTGCCCGATGCAGGTGGCAGTACTAGACTTAGGAGGAACCAGAAAGATACCTGGCCTCGGAAAGAGGAGCGCAAGGAACCAACTATGGAGTCAGAAACTTCAGACAACGAAGGTTCAGTAGCCCGATCCAGGCATGATGGATCCAAGCGCCTTAAGGATCAGATGGCCAAGATGGCAAAGGAACTCGAGGAGTTAAGGAAGGGGAAGCACCGGGGTACCTGGAAGAAACCCTTGAGGGAGATGAATGCACCATGAATGTACACAAACGAAGTTAAATTGCTTAAAGCATACCTAGAGGGGGGGGGTGAATAGGTTTTTACACCTTTTTTCAAACCCTTGAACAAACATCCGTTTGTCCCTCAAGGTAGCCTTACACACAACACTATAATCCAAGATAGACATACATAGACAATATGATGACACAATCATAATTGAAATGTCTAAGTATATCAACAAGTCATGTGAGGTAAAATATCAAATAATCATAACAACAAAATAAACTTGTATTTCATAAGATGTTCAATGTGTTACAAGAGTGAGCAAAATGTCACTAAACAAATATTACAATATACAAAAGAATCAAAGATACAAATTGATCTATAGAATGAATATACTAATCACACTATACAAAGACTTGATTCAAAATACATCACAAGTCAATATTATGAATCAAGACAATAAAATATACAATTAAAATATAAGAGAAGAGATAGAAAGAATTAACACAAGGGATTTTTTAACGTGGTAAAACCTCCAAGGAGGAAACATCCACGGGTTGAATTACAACCATTGGGTACTATATTATTGGAAAGTAAACATAGAACATTCACAAAGTGACCAATCTTTAGCTCACCCAACCTAGTGAAGTCTAAGCCTACCCAACCCTATTGGAAAGTATGAAATCCCTCAATGATGCGGAACCACCATATATTGGACAACACACTCAACCAACATCGATGGTAGATTAGAAATTCCTCAAGAGTGCATACACATCCCGTGTACCCCGCTCTATCGGAGTCTATGTCTAACCATACGCCTAGGCCTACCAATATGTTAGCCAACTCCCTATCCAAGGCACTCTTGCCTCTAGGGAGCCTCCCATGCATGACTATCCGAGTCCTCCCGACTCTAGCCATGACTTCTTGCTTACCTATCCAAGTCATCCCGACTCTAGGCAAGACTTCTTGCTTGGCTATCCGAGTCATCCCGACTCTAACCAAGACTTCATGCCTTTTACAAGGACTTCCTAGTGTGATCATGTGAATGCAAATGATGCAAACATTCATTTCAACATAGAACATGTGATCAATACATTCTATGGCACAAATAGACCTAAACATGTGAAAACACAATTAATCAAGTCTAGATGCAAAAATCCATGAATAGAAACCTAAGCATGTGAAACACCTAACACATATACTCAAAGTCTCATTCACACATATAACACTTGAATCACAAAATGTTCATTAAGTCCTAATTCAAGATGCTATCAATACACAATCAAAGTCTAGATATATGAGATTAAAATCAATCAATATACTAGACAAAAATATAGAGCAAGGTTTTGAGATTTACATCAATCAAAACCTATATTCTCTAAATCACAAACAAATACACAAATCCTTGATTTCTTCAATCAAAGGACCAAATCAAATCTCAAAGTCATTTTAACACAAAATTAATTCAATTAAGTATCAAACAACCTAAGATGCCATTCTAATCACAATACAACTCACAAACAAATGTAAAACCTAGAATCATAAAATCTAGTCAACATAAGTCCACAAATTGAGTTTCAATTGGAATGATAATCAAGCTACCTTTTCAAATAGCTTTCATAAAACAATAACATATATATAGAAGAAGAAACCCCAAGCAAATGGAAGGTGAAATAACAAGAAATCCCAAAGTTGAGACTCAAACCTCAAGTTCTGCAGCTGGTACGAATTTCAGTGTCCAACCACTTGAAATCACGATCAATCAGCCACCAAATCACTTGGAGATGTTAGAGGACTCAAATACGAACACTCTCCAACTTGAATCACTCAAATCCGACTCCGGATGAGGAAGATATGGTGTTTTGAAGTTTGGAAAAATTGGAGAGAAGTGTATACGGGAAACTGAAATTTTTGCTTGAAAATTCAAAATGAGAGAGAGAGGGAAGAAATAGGAGGAGAGAGAGAGGTCTTATTGACCAATCATGTGGTGCCACGTCACCCCCAGGCCGTGGGGGGCGCGTGGCCCACACGGGAGCAGAAGGGGCTCCAGGCCGTGGGGCCCACGGCCTCAACCACGGCCAGCCCATGTGGCCCACGGCCTGGGCTGTCCTCTCCCGCGCACTCTCGGTTCGTCGGCCCGTATCTCGAGCGTCCGAACTCCGAATTCGAATCCGTTTTCGGATTACGAACCGTGACTCTCTCACACACAAAAACGACTATACAACTTTGAAAAACGGTTGAGAAATCATCTCGGAAATCATCGATGAAGTCAACACAACATAAGAGAACGTAAAGTGGCATAGTCAACACGTTTGGACTCGAAACCTTATGAATGAGTAACCGAAACGACCGGAACTCAATAAGGCATTGAATAAGAACATGTTCAAGTCCTAAACACAAAATACGGAAACATATAAACACAAATACACACACATATGCTAGTTTCCGGACATAGTCCTAGAAAATGCAAAACACAAAGTTTATTAACTAAAAGTGAATGCATGAGCATATTTTGCCAAGTGTGTGAAAGTGAAATGTAAATGAAACTAAAATCATGAAGGGACACACAAAAATGATATGTGTGGGTGTGTGCCTAGCCTTGTAAGAGATAAGAGGTCATGTATACCTTTGTAGACCGATAATGTCCGAAACTCTTAAAAGCCGGCAACTTGAACGAGTAATGGTTGAGACGTCCTTCGTCTTCGAAATCCTTCATTTACTAACCACTAAACATTACAAGTAAAACACGTTTTGATATGGAATTAATGCCAACACTAATTATCAACCTAACAATCTCCCCCTTTGGCAAATTCCATGTCAAAACCCCTAAACAAACACTAAAACAATTACAAAGAAAATTTGGTCACAATGAGTACAATGAGTTACACATATAGACACAAATTATAAATCAAGTCTTGAACTTCATCTTGGTCTTCTCTTGATATCACCTAAAAAAAACTTGAAAGCACAAGAATATCCAAGAGACACCAAGTATGGCAATATCCAAGTATCCAATCATAGGCAAGAAAATAATAGCATATAAGTTCAAATGGATTAAGTATGCTCCCCCTTAATACATACTATCCATCAATATATTCTAAGCCAAGATTCAACAAAAAATATTACATGCCATATAGTTCAAGCTAGATACCAAATATACAAAAACAACTAACATAAGGCTAAGTAAGCTAGATATCTCCCATGTGTTTCTCATATTTCTCCCCCTTTTTGACATGATATGAAGCCAAAGGGAAAGAGTAAGAAATTATACCTCATGAAGCTTTCTAGCCACTTGTGCCACCAAGGAAAGAAGAACGGTGAGCGGATCTCACATATTGCCTTGTTGGAGTTGATTTTCCTTCCAACTCTTTGATCCTCTCATCTTGAGCAACAAGCTTTGCACTAAGGTCTTCAATCTTCCTTTGTGACGCCTCAATCAACCTATGAGATTCTTCAACCTCTTTCCTCAATTTTAAGGCCCAACTAGGAAGAGCGGGTGAGTAAGGGACATGGTTAGAATCAAGAGAATCACCAAAAAGCCTAAGTACATCATTAGACTTTCCCTTGTCCTTGTATGACATGGTTGCCAAACGTTTCTCACACAACTTCTCTAAGGGAGGAAGCATAACATCACCATCAAGATTCCTCACACCTTTAGCTAAGCACAATTGAGTTATAAACCCCGGAAAAGCCAATTTCTTGTCCAAACGACTAGTACAAGCCGCACTTTGAATTTGCTCCACAAGCAATTCACCAAGGTTTATAGGTTGGTTAGTAACCAAGGCATACACAATCTTAATCTTGTCTCTATTGAGCTCCGAAGCATTAGTAGAAACAATAAGATTGGAGCATACAAATAAATGCCAAAATGCACTAATTTTTGTTAGCTCACCTTGCCTAATAAAAGCACGTTTCCCCCACACAAAATCATCATCATCACAAAGAGTCTTACCCATTAAATCAAGGTTTTCCAAGACATCAATATCAAGGAAATCCGATTCAATGTCATCGGACAAGTTAAGAAATTCATTAACCTTCCTAGGGCAAACTCTAAATACAACTTTCCTTATGCTAAGAGTAGCACTAGTCACAGTAGAACCGGATTTGTAAGCATTATAAAATTCTCTAACAATGGTCTCATTAGATACTCCTAACATGTTGACCCATGAAATCCAATTCCTACTCTTAAGCACATCATAAACATATGATCCAATACAAGAGTCCAAGTCAATACCTCTTTCTTGAATTATCTTTTTGCACCCAAAAATTCCCAATTCATCAACTTTGTTACCTTTGGAAATTTTGGACGAAATTGTAGGTTTCGACTTGGCAATGGGAGATGAAGAAGTATTTCCACCAACCTTCTTTGCTTTACCCATTATCTTGCAACACAAAACAAACTAAAAACAAAGTGAGAGGAAACAAAGAAACAAATAAGAAACCAATAAACATATACAAAGGCAAAACACTATATTTAATAAATCACCATGCAAGTAAGAATTTATCATAGCATCTTCATGATTTATCAAAAATAAGAATAATGCCAACAATTAACAACCTTGAAGAACATGTGAACATGTCATAAAAGAGAACAAGAATTTAGCATATTATGCTCCCCCTTGACAAGTGCCTCATCTAAAATCAAGATAGACAAATGTTCACAAAAATCACCACACAATCACATCACAAGCAATCTTTATTAGATTTGCAAATAAGCTTCACATATCTAAGAGAGTTACATCAAGATTTTCAATCACTCTCATATGTCATCAAAAATTGCTAAAGTATCACAAATACTAATTAAGCAAAAGTGAGTGTGTGAAGATTTGCTTCAAGTATATGAAAAGAAGTAGTTTGATAATCAAGCATGCACACAATTTCAACATCTATTCATCTTAGGCCTTTCCATAAAAAGGTCAAACCGGTTATCATCCGAAATTTTGCTTATAAAGAGAATAGATTTCAACATGTGAGCGTGTGTGTGCATGTGGCTCGTCAACCCATTTCTATTTGTCAACCCGAGCTCTTTTGATTATTCAACTATACTCCAAAAGCCTTTTATTATATATTTTTTTTTATTAAGGCTTGAATCAAAGAATTTTTTTTTTTTTTTTTTTTATGATTCAATACAACACTTCTTTGATTTTTCTAACATAAACATATACACCTCATGGCGGCTTTCACTCATCACAATGACGTAGCCCTTTCCAACATTGGGTGGCTTCACAACCAAGGTGTGTAGCCCTTTCCATGAGGGTGCTCGTTGAGTTCTATGTTGCCGAAGCAAATGGATACCAACCATTGGTCATTTTTAAATGTACTAGTCCTTAGGACTTCAAGGTGTATCCAAAGCGAACATCAATCAAGCTCAACATACTTAACAAAACATACAAGAGAAGCAAAGTGCATTTTTGAAACCAATTTCAAGGCTTAAAAGCACATGATCTAAAAGCAAGTAAAGAGACTTACTTAAGATCTCTACTTCTCAAGAGAGTAGCTATCAAAGAATATGAAGCTCACATTATTCAAAATTAGCCACTCAACAATCATACAAATAACAACACGCTTCATGAAATAAGATCAATGTGAACACTTATCACCTAAAGATCTTAAACTAGCAAATGTCAAAGAGTACCATATAAACACTATATTAGTTCTCAATTATGACATGCTTCATGAAAGTGATACAAACAATGAGTTGATAGATGAAAAATCAAGTAAGCAAGCAATATGATATAGAGATACCTTCGCAAGCTATTTTCACCAAATACAAAGCCTTCACCCTTTTTATGAGTCCTCTTGGCTTGTGAGTCCTCATGACTACAAGTTATAGGTGTGTCGATTCCAAGAGACTAAAGGCAATGTAATCCAACTCAAACAAACAAAAAAAAATTGACTTTCTCTAAAAGCCATAACAATAATGTTATCATATAGATTCCAAAAAAAAAACTTCTCAAAAGTTAACCAACAAATTTTGACTATCAAAACAAACAAAGTGAGATAGCTAAGTTCATGTCAAGTTGTAAAGATACAAAGCAAAAAGCTAAGCCTCTTATCAACGACACTAATCTTAAAGCTAACTCACATGTGCAACTTACACTAATGGTAAGAGCACTCACCCTTGACAAATTTTGTCTTGGGTGGACAAACACGAACATCATCAAGATTCTCTTTGACCACAATGTTGAACCTAGAGTAAAGTTCTTCCACAACTTGATTCACAATAATATCATTAATACTCTTCTTCTCAACATTGTTAGCAACACATGCATGGTCAAACTTTGTAGGATATGCATTCTTCACCTTCCGGATATTCTTAGCATGCTTTCCATATTCAAAAGCTTTAGCATGCATAGAATTAGGTCCAATCGCTCTATTCCTAGATGCATTTTCTAAGTTGCAATATTCAATGAATTTATAGCACTTGGGCTTGATATGGCCTAAGGTATTGCAAAAATGACATATGGGAACAAAAGGAGAGATTTTACCTTCCGGTGGTGGTGGAGGACAAGTGGGAGTTTCAAGGGGTACCTTATTCTTCAATTTGTTCTTTTTCTTGGAACGTCTCTTCTTAGGAGCTTTCTCTTCAATGATAGCTTCACTAGTAGGAAGTGATGCTTCTATGAGCTTCTCTTCAACCACCGCTACACTTGAGCTCTCTAAGTTCATATTAGAGATGATCCTATCCTTTTCAAGCAAAATACCCTCAACTTCGCAAAGCTTCTTTTCAATAGCATTCTTTTCACGCAAAAGCCTACGAGTTGTAGCAACAAACTCATCCACTTGAATCTTGATCAAGTCTTCCTTCTCATCAATCTCACTCAAGGCTAATTTCAACTTCTCCTCAAGAAACTTCACCTTAGCCAAAAGATCAATGTAGGATGGATTATCATTTGAACACTCTTGATGACTTTGATCAATCTCCTTATCCAATGAATCTTGATTAACATCCTCTAGAGTAGAGTGAGAAGCCATGAATGCAACAAAGTTGCTCACTAGCTCTTCTTCACTAGAAGACTCATCACTTGAGCTCTCCTCATCACTAGAGGCATCATCTTCACTCCATGTAGCCGCCATAGCCTTTCCCTTCTTGTCCCTCTTAGAATCACCACTAGGACAATCCGAAGCATAATGTCCAAGCTTCTTGCATTTGAAGCATTGAACCTTCCTATTGCTCTTAGCATGGCCACTCCTCTCATGAGGTGGAGTAAAGGATTTCTTGACTTCCTTGTCCCTTGAGTACTTGCCACTTGACTTGGCACCTTTCCTCATGAACTTCCTAAACTTCCTAACCAATAACGCCATCTCCTCATCATCATCGCTACTACTAGCTTCCTTGACAACCTTGAGAGCTAAACCCTTGTTCTTAGCCTTTGGTTTCATGCACGCCTCAAAAGTTTGAAGAGATCCTAGCAACTCATCTAAGCTCATGACGTCAACATCCTTGCTCTCTTCAATGGCGGTAACCTTGGCTTTGAACCTCTTTGGAAGAGATCTAAGAATCTTCCAATTTAGCCTCTCACCGGAGATAGGAGTACCAAGAGCTTGGCATTGGTTGGCGATGTCTAGAAGCTTATCTTGGAAGTCAATAAACTTGTCTTCCTCACCCATTTGCAAAACCTCAAATTGGGAAGTGAGCAATTGAAGACGAGACTTCTTCACCGCTTTAGTCCCCTCATTGGTGACTTGGAGAGCCTCCCATGCCTCCTTAGCGGTTTCTAGGTTTTGAATGTAGGAGAATTGCCTACTATCAACACCTCCGAAAATAGCATTCACCGCCCGATGATGCCATTTTGCTAACTCAAACTCATTAGTAGACCACTCACTCCTAGGCTTGGAAACGGTCTCTCCATCCACAATCTTGTTAGGAGCAAGGTAACCTTCTTCAACGGTCATCCAAGCTCTCTCATCAATAGATCGGATGTAAGCCTTCATCCTCAATTTCCAAAACCCGTAGTTGTGACCCTTGAGAAGAGGAGGCCTAGAATTCGAAGCCCCTTCGGTCATCACATCATCTTGGAAAACCATTCTAGCAAATACCTAAGCAATCCACTCGTAAGTGTAAACCGGATCTCGCCGAGTGCCGTCCGACGACCCGCTCTGATACCAATTGAATGTACACAAACGAAGTTAAATTGCTTAAAGCATACCTAGAGGGGGGGGGGGGTGAATAGGTTTTTACACCTTTTTTCAAACCCTTGAACAAACATCCGTTTGTCCCTCAAGGTAGCCTTACACACAACACTATAATCCAAGATAGACATACATAGACAATATGATGACACAATCATAATTGAAATGTCTAAGTATATCAACAAGTCATGTGAGGTAAAATATCAAATAATCATAACAACAAAATAAACTTGTATTTCATAAGATGTTCAATGTGTTACAAGAGTGAGCAAAATGTCACTAAACAAATATTACAATATACAAAAGAATCAAAGATACAAATTGATCTATAGAATGAATATACTAATCACACTATACAAAGACTTGATTCAAAATACATCACAAGTCAATATTATGAATCAAGACAATAAAATATACAATTAAAATATAAGAGAAGAGATAGAAAGAATTAACACAAGGGATTTTTTAACGTGGTAAAACCTCCAAGGAGGAAACATCCACGGGTTGAATTACAACCATTGGGTACTATATTATTGGAAAGTAAACATAGAACATTCACAAAGTGACCAATCTTTAGCTCACCCAACCTAGTGAAGTCTAAGCCTACCCAACCCTATTGGAAAGTATGAAATCCCTCAATGATGCGGAACCACCATATATTGGACAACACACTCAACCAACATCGATGGTAGATTAGAAATTCCTCAAGAGTGCATACACATCCCGTGTACCCCGCTCTATCGGAGTCTATGTCTAACCATACGCCTAGGCCTACCAATATGTTAGCCAACTCCCTATCCAAGGCACTCTTGCCTCTAGGGAGCCTCCCATGCATGACTATCCGAGTCCTCCCGACTCTAGCCATGACTTCTTGCTTACCTATCCAAGTCATCCCGACTCTAGGCAAGACTTCTTGCTTGGCTATCCGAGTCATCCCGACTCTAACCAAGACTTCATGCCTTTTACAAGGACTTCCTAGTGTGATCATGTGAATGCAAATGATGCAAACATTCATTTCAACATAGAACATGTGATCAATACATTCTATGGCACAAATAGACCTAAACATGTGAAAACACAATTAATCAAGTCTAGATGCAAAAATCCATGAATAGAAACCTAAGCATGTGAAACACCTAACACATATACTCAAAGTCTCATTCACACATATAACACTTGAATCACAAAATGTTCATTAAGTCCTAATTCAAGATGCTATCAATATACAATCAAAGTCTAGATATATGAGATTAAAATCAATCAATATACTAGACAAAAATATAGAGCAAGGTTTTGAGATTTACATCAATCAAAACCTATATTCTCTAAATCACAAACAAATACACAAATCCTTGATTTCTTCAATCAAAGGACCAAATCAAATCTCAAAGTCATTTTAACACAAAATTAATTCAATTAAGTATCAAACAACCTAAGATGCCATTCTAATCACAATACAACTCACAAACAAATGTAAAACCTAGAATCATAAAATCTAGTCAACATAAGTCCACAAATTGAGTTTCAATTGGAATGATAATCAAGCTACCTTTTCAAATAGCTTTCATAAAACAATAACATATATATAGAAGAAGAAACCCCAAGCAAATGGAAGGTGAAATAACAAGAAATCCCAAAGTTGAGACTCAAACCTCAAGTTCTGCAGCTGGTACGAATTTCAGTGTCCAACCACTTGAAATCACGATCAATCAGCCACCAAATCACTTGGAGATGTTAGAGGACTCAAATACGAACACTCTCCAACTTGAATCACTCAAATCCGACTCCGGATGAGGAAGATATGGTGTTTTGAAGTTTGGAAAAATTGGAGAGAAGTGTATACGGGAAACTGAAAATTTTTGCTTGAAAATTCAAAATGAGAGAGAGAGGGAAGAAATAGGAGGAGAGAGAGAGGTCTTATTGACCAATCATGTGGTGCCACGTCACCCCCAGGCCGTGGGGGGCGCGTGGCCCACACGGGAGCAGAAGGGGCTCCAGGCCGTGGGGCCCACGGCCTCAACCACGGCCAGCCCATGTGGCCCACGGCCTGGGCTGTCCTCTCCCGCGCACTCTCGGTTCGTCGGCCCGTATCTCGAGCGTCCGAACTCCGAATTCGAATCCGTTTTCGGATTACGAACCGTGACTCTCTCACACACAAAAACGACTATACAACTTTGAAAAACGGTTGAGAAATCATCTCGGAAATCATCGATGAAGTCAACACAACATAAGAGAACGTAAAGTGGCATAGTCAACACGTTTGGACTCGAAACCTTATGAATGAGTAACCGAAACGACCGGAACTCAATAAGGCATTGAATAAGAACATGTTCAAGTCCTAAACACAAAATACGGAAACATATAAACACAAATACACACACATATGCTAGTTTCCGGACATAGTCCTAGAAAATGCAAAACACAAAGTTTATTAACTAAAAGTGAATGCATGAGCATATTTTGCCAAGTGTGTGAAAGTGAAATGTAAATGAAACAAAATCATGAAGGGACACACAAAAATGATATGTGTGGGTGTGTGCCTAGCCTTGTAAGAGATAAGAGGTCATGTATACCTTTGTAGACCGATAATGTCCGAAACTCTTAAAAGCCGGCAACTTGAACGAGTAATGGTTGAGACGTCCTTCGTCTTCGAAATCCTTCATTTACTAACCACTAAACATTACAAGTAAAACACGTTTTGATATGGAATTAATGCCAACACTAATTATCAACCTAACACACCATTCTCCAGTTGCCCACCGAGAAGTATTCCGGATCAAAGGATCCTATGAGTCATATGGAGAGCTTTGTCCACCAGATGGAAATCCAGAATGCCACCCAGTCAACTATGTGCAGAATGTTCCCTTCCACTTTGACTGACTGTGTGAAGACTTGGTTCAGAAAATTACCTCCAGGTAGTGTGGATTCTTTTACAAAGCTTACTAATGATTTTTGTGCTAAGTTTCAGGGGATCAAGCCTCGCCCTAAGGACCCCGTCCTACTGTAGTATGTAATCTAGGAGCGAGGTGAAATGCTGAGGTCCTATGTAGAAAAGTTCTATAAGGAAGTGATTCATATGGGAGTGTTTGTTGAGAAGGAGACCTTGGCCAATTTCAGAAGGAACCTGTGGGCTGGCAGATTGTTCCGTTCATTTGCCAAGCATCCGCTTGAGACCTACCAGGAGGCCTATGACAGGGCATTGGAGCAGGTGGACATAAATGGGTAACTCCAAGTCAAGGTTGAACATGATGAAGCCCGAACAGCTAAGCGACCTAAAAAGGAGTCTCCAAAGTCGGCACCTGCAAAGAAGTTTCAGAACCATCCTCCAAACTGATTGACTTACAGGCCACCTCCTCCCCAGCACCGGGAAAGATACCCGGTTAGAAGGACTCCTCCCCAAGCAACCCCTCCTCTAAGAGAAGTAGCCCGGGTCACAAGTGAGGAAGACTGGTACAACAACTACACTCCTCTTAATGCCTCCCGAGAGACCATATACCTAGATATTCACGATAAGGGCTTGCTCAAGAAGCCTGGTCCAATAAACGTCCCAGCTAATCAAAGAAATCGCTATAAATACTGCGATTTTCATGAGGATGTCCGACACAACACATCCGAATGCTACAGTCTTCGCAACCAGATCGAGGGATTGGTAAGAGGAGGACTGAAACAAATATTGCACGGTGTGTATAAAACTATCTAGAGGGGGGGTGAATAGATTTTAAAGATATTACCCAATTTTTCGTGTATAGTTAATATTACGAAATTACCCCAAACTAGATAAAACAATAAATCAAGTATAGAATGTGGAAATTAAACAACACTTGATTTTTATGTGGAAACCCTCACTGGAAAAACCACGGGCTAATAAGTGAGCCACACTTGAACCTCGAATCCACTAAATGTGTAAAACGATTACAACCTAATCCCGGAAGTAATCACACACTTACCTAATCCCGGTATGAGTGGACCTAATCCAATTGCTTGCGAATTAAGCAACATAATCCCGGTCACATCACAAGACTTAATTCTCTAAGAAGAGATAATAAAACCTATGTGAATATGAGAGAAATATTCAAAATGCAATTTAGAGCTAGGTTACTCTATATGCTTATCTAGGTTGATGATTTTGCAATTAATTCAATCCTAGATATTAAAAGCTAGATGGCATGTCAATTAACTTAGCTAAACATAGATTAAGAAAACCTAGATAGCTATCACAATACAACACTCAATCAAATCAACACAACAATCTCTATCTTGAATATTAGAATTTAATCTAAGAACAATCAAGTAATAAAAGAGATGCCATAATAAATAAAACACTAATTATATATGATAATAGTGAAGAACTTACCAAAGTAAGTGTGTTGATGAAATACCCATGCAAGCAAGCATCCTAGATATGCTAGAAGATGCTAGATAAATTTTGATGCATATGAATTTTGGTTTGAGTGTTTAAATCAGCAAACTTGGTTGTTTTTCTCTTAAAAATCTCTCTTTCAAAGATAGGGCTCTTGATGATTTAATAGTCACATTCAGAACAAGAGAAAGTGACGTATTTATAGGCATGAAAAACAGAGCATGTGAAAAGACAAGTTTGCCCCTGAAACGCATCGATCGGCAGCCAGGCCACCATTCTCAACCACCGAATTGAGCCCGTGAAGAACAGAGCATCAACAGCGGTTTCAATCAGCGGTTTTGAAATCGCTGAATAAAACCGAGAGAAAAATCAATCAAGTCTGAAACGGCGTTTTTGATCGGCGGTTTTGAAACCGTTGATCAAACCGTAGATTTGATCCAGAGGTCTTTGGACTCAAACGACGGTTTCATTCGGCGGCCAGGCCGCCGATCATAATCGCTGTTTCACCACTTTTGGTGAAACCAAAGGAGAAGCCAAGGGCAATTTTTGTAGGCGGTCTTTGCGTAAAACCAAGCACATACTAGTGCAAGCACGGACATTTCCGAACAATATCGGGAAACGAATTACAAGGCATATAAGCACACAACAAAATACAATCATCAAAGTGCAAGTGTGAAATGTGACATGTGAAGAGTATGCACACAAATGCAAGAATGTTAAGTGTGTTTGTGCAATCTAAGTCTCTTCAAATAAAACTAAGCACAAGAGATTATACCTTTGCCGTGCTTGTCCCTTGAGGTCTTGGAAGGGCCTTTGAGCTTGAACCTCAATCACCTAAACTACCCTTACACAATAAACCCCAACATGTGGTTTGTCCACGAAATAAGTCAATCAATAAACGGGAACCTTACAAGGACTTTTGGTTGAATTTTTGCAACAGGTACGGGATAGCATCAAGGCAGGGAAGGAGGTGCAAGGGGAAATACGAGATGCAGAAGAGAGGAGGAATGATGCGCCAAAAATTGGTACGTGATAGTTCTATAAACTATCGTGTTAGGTTTATAGTTTGTGTTGGCATATATTCCATATCAAAACATGTTTCTTTTGTAATGTTTAGTGGTCTATATGTTGAAGATTTATGAAGACGAAGAAAGTCTTGGCCACAATTCATGCAAAATGCCGGCTTCAAAGAGATATGTGCTTCATTGATCATCAAAGGTAATATAAGACCTCATATCTCTTACAAGGCTAGACACACACACACACATGGCATCCTTGTGTGTTCCTTCATGGTTAAACATCATTGATATATCACTTTCACACACTTGATAATATATGCTCATGCATTTATACTATCTTGACAAACTTTGCTTATTACATGTTCTAGGACTATGTCTAGGAAATAGCATATGTGTGTGTCTTTGTATTTGTATGTTTCCATATTTTTGTATTTGGACTTGAATATGCTCTATTATGATTCCTTATTGAGTTCCGGTCATTTCGGTTACTCATTCATTTAATTTCGAGTCCAAACGATGTAGCTACGCTACTTTTCATTCTCATTCGTTGAGTTAACTTCATCGTCGTTTTCCGAGATGATTTCTCAACCATTTTTTAAAGTTATATAGTCATCATCGTGTGTGAGGGAGTCATGGTTCCTAATCCAAAAACAGATTCAAAATCAGAGTTCGGATGCCCAAGATATGGGCTGAAGAACCAAGGGAGCGCACGAGAGACATGGGAGGCCGTGGGCCCCACGGCCAGGGACCCTCTCTGGTCCCGTGAGGCCCACGCGCCCCCCACAGGGTGGGTGACATGGCCTCTTCGTATTGGCCCTGAAAACCTTCTCTCTCCTCCTTTTAAAACCCCTCCATTCCCTCCAATTCATTTTTTCAAGAAGAAAAAGCTTAGAATTCCCGTCAGAATTTTTCTCCCAAATGTTTCCAACTTCCAAACACCATAACTTTCTCATACGAAGTCGGATTTGAGTGATTCAAGTTGGAGAACGTTCTTAATCGAGTCCTCTACCTTTTCCAAGTGATTTGGCAGCTGTTTGATTGATTTTTCTGGTGGTTGCACATAGAAAACCGAACCAGCTCGTGAATCCAAGGTATTGGTCTTATCTTTGGGGTTTCTTTCTTTTTAACCTTCAATTTGCTTGGGGTTTCTTCTTATATATGTATGTGTATGTATTTTGAATGCTATAGAGAAAGATAGCTTCATAATCAATCTTAATCAAAAGTCTAATTAGAGACATATGTGAACTAGTTTCTTAGATTCTAGGTTTTTCACATGTTTGAGAGTTGTATTGTGATTAGATTGATATCTAGGATTATTTGTGGATTGATTGATGTATTTTATGATTAATAATCCTCAAATGTGCTTAGATCCTCTTATTGAACAAATCTAGGATTAGCACTTGTGTTTGTGTATTTAGAGACTAATAGGATTTAATTGACTATTCATTATATCCTTGCTCTAAATCTTTGGCTAAAATATTCATTGAATATATTTTGTGATTCTAGCATTTTTGTGTATGTTTATGACATCTTGAATATGTGCTTCATGTATATGATTTATTCAAGTGTTATGTGTATGAATGAAACTAGGAGCTTTTGCGTTAGGTGTTTTTCACATGCTCTAGGTTTAATTCATGTTTTGGCATCTAGACTACTTTACTTGTGTTCTCACATGTTTAGGTCTAGTTGTTCCATAGAATGTATTGATCACATGTTCTATGTTGTATTGATTGTTTGCATCATTTGCATTCACATGATCACACTAGGAAGTCCTTGTAAAAGGCATGAAGTCTTGACTAGGACAAGGTGTCCGGATAGTCAAGCAAGGAAGTCTTGGTTAGGACGTGAGGTCCGGATAACCAAGCAAAAAGTCATGGCTAGGATCAGGAAGGTCTGGATAGTCATGCATGGGAGGCTCCCTAGAGGCATGAGTGCCTTGGATAGGGAGTTGGCTATTATATTGGTAGGCCTAGGCGTATGGTTAGACATAGACTCCAAAAGAGTGGGATACACGGGAGGTGTATGCACTCTTGAGGAATTTCTAATCTTCCATCGATGTTGGTTTTGTGTGTTGTCCATGAAACTAATTAAAGCACGGTGTGTATAAAGCTATCTAGAGGGGGGGTGAATAGATTTTACGCTTTTTACCCAATTTTTCGTGTTAGTCAAAATTACGAAATTACCCTCAAGATAAAATAAACAAGCAAGTGTAATATGGTGCGGAAGTTAAATAGACACTTGATTTTTACGTGGAAACCCTCACGGGAAAAACCACGGGCTATGTAAGTAAGCCACACTCGAACCTCGAATCTCGAATCCACTAAATGTGCAAACGATTACAACCTAATCCCGGTAGTAATCACACACCTACCTAATCCCGGTATGAGTGAACCTAGTCCAATTTGCTTGCGATCTAAGCAACCTAATCCCGATTGCTACACACAAGACTTAGCTTCTCTTGAAGAGAAAACAACCCTAAGTGAATATATGAAAATATCCAAAATGCAACATAGAGCAAGGGAAACCCTATATGCTTATCTAAGATGATTAATATGCAATTAAGAACAATCCTAGATATCAAAACTAAATGACATGTCAATTAGTTTAGCTAATCAATATCAAGCACAAAAACCTAATATGCTAGCACAATACAACTTCTCAAACATACATCATACTAATCTCAATCTTGTATTCAACAAATATAAAATCACATACAAGTAATTAAATTGAGATTGCTAGATAAGAGAAACACAAAATATGTAAGATATTAGTGAAAAGCTTACCAAGCAAAGTATGATGAAGAATCCATGCAAGATGTCATCTAGATGATCTAAGATGATGCTAGATGATGATTGATGATCATGGAAAAGGTGTTTGAGTAATTAAAAATGAGTTCTTGGAATTTTTCTTCTCTTGAAAAATATCCTAAGTATGAAATCTGAATATGAACTCTTGTAATTGACCTAAAGTCAAAGTGGCATATATATAGGGGGCCAAAACAAAGTGTGGTCGTTTTGATAAGTTTGCCCACTATTTGCCTTGGGCGCTGTACGTAGGGCGCCATTGTACAGCGCCTGTACAGCGCCCTTGCTCTGTTTTCACGAGGAAACAGAGTGGCGCTGTACGTACAGCGCTCTGTACCGCGCCACGTACAGCGCCCCAACAGCGACCCAACAGCGACCGATTAAATCGATCAGGTCTGAACAGCGCTCAATGGGCGCTGTTCGTACAGCGCTTCTGTACAGCGCTATTGGGGGCGCCCAGTGCAAAAATGCAATCCTAAGTCTAAGCATGACAAGGCAATTGGATATGCAAGATGCAATCAAACTAACATGCAAGAAGAGATGTTCATGAGCATTAAGGCACACATAAAAGACACACAACATATAAGGATTAAACATATGCATGAGTTGTGAGTGTGTGCATCTATCTCTTCAAGACAAGTAAGCACTTAGAATATTACCTTTGGTGCTTGTCAATAGTGAGGTCTTCAAAAGGGCCTAAGCAATAACAACAACATCTAAGCTACCCTTACAAAGCATCCCCACATGTGGTTTGATCACGAAATAAGCCAATTAAAAACAACGGGAATCCTAACAATCTCCCCCTTTGGCTATTTCGTGACAAAACCACCACTCACATAGATTCCTCACATAGAATTAGAAACTACGGGACTACAATGATAATCTACATTACAAAGAGATAAGAAAGTAAAAACTTCAAGTCTTCAATCTCTTGTAGAACAATCAAGCCCTGAAAATAAAGTTTCTAGCATTTCCAATACAAGTAAAGTGTGAGATTAATCATGTGAGAACAATATCAAGCATTTGCATTTTTAGAATTTAGGCACAACATTAGCAAATGTATGCAATGAATGATAAATGCAATGCTCCCCCTCAAAGGGTTACTCCCCCTCAATGTATGTTCTCCCCAAAATGCACAAAAGCTTCTATATTTTGCAACTCCCCTTACCATTTCCTACTCCCCCTTTTTGTCATGATATAGGCAAAGGAGTAGTCCCCAACCGGGTCACTCAAAGCAACGAGAGATAGAAGCATGCAAGATATGCATATACATATAAGTCACTTTATGCACTTCAATTAATCTGAGAGAAACAAGGAGATTTATTTGAGAAAAATGTGTGAATCCAACATGCTTTGCATACAAGACATATAGCATTCAAGTCCAAAATACAATGGTATTTGGCAAAGCAAATGACAAAGGTTTCTAATTTGAATTCAAACCAATTTCACCAATGTCATGGGAAAAGCAAGGATATAGAGATTATTGATTTCAATTTTAAGAGCAACTATATCCAACTTTATAAGCGAAACATGGCATGAGCGACTTTGCACCCTATTTGATTTTTCCGGATAAGATATCCGTATGATAGTAACCATGTTCAACTAATAAAGAGAGAGAGACATTTGGAATGTAAATTCCTTTGAACGGATACAAGATCCTTTATTCATTTAGAGTCTCATAAGCTTTCACACAAGTTTTGCATTTTTAAGAATATGCAATCATCAATTCATGCTTTTCATGTGAGCATGTTGTATGAATTTCATGCTTTTTCATTTAGCATTAGCAAGTTATTAAAGAATCATCATGTCATGGAGATAACTATAGGTCATTCACATCATACTTCCTAAGTAAATCTCCTAGTCCAAAAATGCACGTTTGAACATAAATATGACATGGATTGTAGACAAGCAAGGTTCACACTTATAGAATTTGAAAGCATATATACATATGTACAACCAAGCTTACTCAAGCAATCAAAAGAAGAGGCATAAGTTATTTCAAATTTTTTGCAAGTTACATGAATGCAAAATAGCTCTCTTTGCTTGAGTTCCCCATATGGGGTCAATCATAGAACATCACTCCACAAGACATATCCCAATAGATCTACTAAGAGTTTTAAATCGAGTAGCATCTAAGGGTTTAGTAAATAAGTCCGCAAGTTGATCATTAGTACCTACATGTTCAAGTACTATGCATTTATTTTCAACAAGCTCTCT
Source organism: Acer saccharum (assembly GCA_030490815.1). NCBI lineage: Eukaryota > Viridiplantae > Streptophyta > Magnoliopsida > Sapindales > Sapindaceae > Acer > Acer saccharum. The sequence goes on from CM059872.1 coordinate 5,745,892, forward strand.
AATGAAGTGATGGCGGATGTCAATATGCTTAGTTCTAGAATGTTGAACCGGATTCTTGGAAATATTAATAGCACTCATGTTATCACAAAAGAGAGTGAGAGTACCTTGGTTGAATCCGTAGTCTACAAGCATTTGTTTCATCCATAGGAGTTGTGTGCATCCACTCCCCGCGGCTATGTACTCGGCCTCGGCCGTGGACAAGGAAATCGAGTTTTGCTTCTTGCAAAACCAAGACACCAAGTTGTTGCCTAGAAAGAAGCAACCGCCCGATGTGCTCTTCCTATCATCACAATTTCCTGCCCAATCCGCATCACTAAAGCCAACTAGACTAGCATTAGTGTCAAAAGAGTACCAAATCCCATAGTTGGATGTCCCATTCACATAGCGAATGATCCTCTTCACACAAGAGAGGTGGGACTCCTTAGGATCCGCTTGGTACCTAGCACACACACCCACACTAAAAGATATATCGGGCCTACTTGCGGTCAAGTAAAGCAAGCTACCTATCATGCCACGATATAGAGTTTGGTCCACACTTTTACCACTAGCATCCTTGCTTAGCTTCAAAGTTGTACTCATGGGTGTATCACAATGTTTGGCTTTCTCTAAACCAAACTTCTTCACTAGGTTCTTAGCATATTTGGCTTGGGTTATGAAAATCCCATCATGCATTTGCCTAATTTGCAAACCTAGGAAGTAACTAAGTTCACCAACAAGACTCATCTCAAATTCAAGAGACATGACATCAACAAATTGTTGGACTTTGGTGTTGTTGGTGGAGCCAAAAACTATATCATCAACATATATTTGAGCTATGAAAAGCTCATCATTGTCTCTCTTGATGAATAGTGTCTTGTCAACACTACCTCTTGTGTAGTTGTTGTCAACAAGAAATTGAGTGAGGCGCTCATACCAAGCCCTCGGTGCTTGTTTCAACCCATAAAGTGCCTTCTTGAGGCGATAGACATGATTGGGGTGGTGTGCATCCACAAACCCCTTAGGTTGTTCAACAAACACTTCCTCTTGCAAGAAGCCATTGAGGAAGGCACTCTTAACGTCCATTTGGTGCAATTTGAACTTGTGCACACAAGAGATGGACAAGAGAAGCCTAATGGACTCTAAGCGGGCAACGGGAGCAAAAGTCTCCTCAAAGTCGATACCCTCAATTTGAGAGTACCCTTGTGCTACAAGTCTAGCCTTGTTCCGCACTATGTTGCCATCCTCATCGGATTTGTTCCTAAATATCCATTTGGTGCCTATGACATTAGTGGTCTTAGGCCTAGGAACTAGAGTCCAAACCTCATTCCTTTCGAATTGGCTTAGCTCTTCTTGCATGGCAAGAACCCAAAATTCATCATTTAAGGCTTCTTCAACCTTTTTGGGTTCAATTTGAGAGGTGTAACATGTATAGCTAATAAGATTAGCAAGTTGGCGTCTAGTCCTAACACCCTCATTTACCTCTCCAATGATATCTTCTTTATCATGGAGTTTCCTAACCCATGGAGCGGGTTCTTTAGAGTCCAAGAGAGGAACTCTATCAATAGGTTGTGTGCCATCATTGTTGACATTAGATGTCCCAACATTAGGCGACACCACAACCTTCTCCAAAGGAGAATCATCACTAAAAATAACCTCCTCCTCATGATCATTAGACTTGAGCCTAGTATCATCAAATACGACATTGGATGATTCCATAACACTTAGAGTCTTTAAATTGAAAACTCTATAGGCTCTACTATTTAAGGCATAGCCAATAAAAATACCCTCATCACTCTTAGCATCAAACTTGCCAAGTTGATCACGGTCATTCAAAATGTAGCATTTGCTTCCAAAAGTGTGGAAGTAGCTAACATTTGGCCTCTTGCCTTTCCATAACTCATAGGAGGTGTTTCTAGTACCGGGCCTTAGGAACACTCTATTTCCTATATAGCAAGCCGTGTTAATGGCTTCGGCCCATAGGTTCCTAGGGACATTGTTGCTAAGCAACATCACACGGGCCATCTCTTGGAGGACCCTATTCTTCCTCTCAACCACTCCATTTTGTTGAGGTGTCCTAGGAGCAGAAAATTCATGGGAGATGCCTAAACCATCACAAAAGGTTTCAAAGGTGGCATTTTCAAATTCTCTCCCATGGTCACTTCTAATCCGTTTAATGCTTCTAATGTTAGAATTCATTTCATTTTGCAATTTAGTACAAAGCATTTTAAACTTATCAAAAGTTTCGGATTTTTCTCTAAGAAAATATGTCCATGTAAATCTAGAGAAATCATCAACACAAACAAAAATGTATCTCTTTCCACCCAAACTTTCGGTTTGCATGGGACCCATAAGGTCCATGTGGAGAAGCTCAAGTGGCTCCTTGGTGGTGAGATACTTACCCTTTTTGTGCATGCTTTTGGTTTGCTTTCCTTGTTGGCAAGGTCCACAAATACCATTGGCTTTCTTCCCAAGCTTAGGGAGGCCACGCACACAATTGAACTTTCCAAGGGTCCGTAGATCCCTAAAGTTCATGTGGCCAAGTCTTTCATGCCACAACTCAATTTGCTCATCCATGGACACATGATTAGATACAATTCTAGCTTCAAGACAATAACAATTGTCGCTAGATCTCATGCCCTTCAACAAGGTTTGTCCATCGGGTTTTAGGATAGAGCAATAATCTTTAGAGAACAAGACGGAATATCCTTCATCACTAAGATGTGAAATGCTAATTAAATTGGCTTTCAAGCCATCAACAAATAAAGCATTGGATAAGGAGGGTAATCCGGGAACGGAAATGGTTCCTTTCCCTATAACATTTCTTTTGGATCCATCACCAAAAGTGACATTTCCACCTTCCTCCATAACAAGAGTCTCGAAGAAACTCTTGTTTCCCGTCATGTGCCTAGAGCATCCACTATCCAAATACCAAAAATTAGAAGAATTTGCCTTCAAGGCTATTTGTGCAACATGGCAAACATTTTCATTCTTTCTAATCCACTTAGCAACAATTTTAGCTTTCTTAGTGGCCTTTGGTACATGTGCTCTACTATTTCTAGGATCATGCAAATCAACATTTTCATTCCTAGAAACATGCATCTTGGCTCTATTCTTTCTCTTTTCAATCATGCTTTGTTTTCTACACATTTTAATATATTGAAAGCAATTTGGTCTAATATGACCATCACAACCACAAAAGTGACAAATAGGAATGAAAAAGGGAATCATACCTCGCCTTTGAGTACGTCCATGTCTTTGTGGATATGAGGGTTCAATCCATCTTCGTTGTTGAACCGGTTTTGGTTGCTTCCAAGCTTGAGGTTGCATGATTGGTCTCTTTCCTTTGTGAGCCAATTTGGGAGGAGTGTTGGCTTGAGGAACCTTAGGAGGTTGAACTTGAGATTTCCTTCTTGGCCCCATTTTCACTTGTGCATTAGAACTTTGTCCTATTTCTAACTTCTTCCTAGGAGGTTGCACAAATGAAGTTTCTTCATTCTTCAAGCTCTTGACAAATATGGTCTTGTTAGAGGTTGAGATTTTCTTGCCATCTTCATACCCAAGACCTCTCTTGTCACTTGGACTCTTTCCAACACCAAGTAAATGATCAAGCTTCTTGGTGCTAGAATCTATCCTAGCCAAGGACTCTTTAGCTTCTACAAGTTCCCTCTTCAAGCCTTCTTCACTTCTCTTGGATAAGTCTAACTCCTCAATTAACTTATCCTCTCTCCTCTTCAATCTTTCCACTTGTTCACTTAAGTGGTCATTGTGAGCCGAAAGTTCAAGGTTTTCTTCTCTCAACCTCTCAATCTTTCTTGTGCTTTTAAGTGCTAAATCATTGAACTCGGCATGGTATTTAGCAAGCACCTTTTGCTCCACAAACTTCTTCTTAGAACTAGAAGAGGAGTCACTTTCTTCTTCACTAGAGTCAATTTCCTCTTGACTCAAATCTTCCTTTTCACTAGCACTTTTGCTCTTGTGAGAAGATGCAAAAGCTAGGAAGTTAGCCATGAGCTCTTCCTCACTTGAAGACTCATCTTCCTCATTGGAGTCATCACTACTCCCACTCCATGTGGCGGCCATCACTTTACCCTTCTTCCTCTCATTGTGATTCGCACATTCGGGGGCAAAGTGACCAATCCCACCACACTCAAAGCATCGAACCCCTTTCCTTTCGGTCCTCTCTTGTCTAGGCTCAAACTTCTTGAAGGAACTCTTTTTCTTCAAATCTTGTCCTCTTGACCCAAATCCCTTCTTTTTCTTGAACCCCATAACCTTGTTGAACCGTTTCACAAATAAGGCAAGGTCTTCATCCGATTCATGCTTTGCCTCCTTTGCATCCTTAGATGCTTTCAAAGCTATTCCTTTAGACTTCTTAGGAGGAGTAGTGTTGCTAGGAGCCTTCCTAGACTCATATGCAAGGAGACGCCCAATTACCTCACTTGGCTTCATATCCATGTAGCCACTATTTTCTTCTATGGCCGTCACCTTTGATTCAAACCTATCGGGGAGAGATCTCATAATTTTTTGCTTGACTCTCCTATCCGAATACGGGTCTCCGAGTTGATGGCTTTGATTTACTATGTCCATCAATTTGATTTCGAAGTCGTTGAAGCATTCATCCTCTCCCATCCTAAGTAACTCAAATTGAGTTTGGAGGACTTGAAGCTTGGACTCCTTCACCACCTCGGTTCCCTCATGTGCAACTTGAAGGATGTCCCATGCCACTTTGGCAATTTGAGTATTCTGAATAAGCTTGTATTGATTCTCATCCATTGCACACATAATGGCATGCATCGCCTTCCTATTCCACTTAGAAGCCTCAAACTCTTGCGCGTTCCATTGCGCCTTAGGCTTCAACACATCTTGTCCTCCACCCGCGGGAGTCATCATAGGGAGATCATATCCGTCTTCCACCGCCATCCATGCACGGTCATGAATTTGGCATATGTAGGATTCCATCTTCCCTTTCCATTGGGAATAGTTCAAACCGGTAAGAAGTGGAGGCCTTGTGCTAGAAGCTCCTTCGTGGCCACCACCATTTCCACCGTTTCCACTCATAGTGTTTATGAATGAATGAAATGAATGCAAATGTATGAATAATCAAAAATCACACAAAATGCAAAACACACCAAAATAAAGCAAGGATCACCTATGTATGTCTAGGAACCCGCTCTGATACCAATTGAAACTAATTAAAGCACGGTGTGTATAAAGCTATCTAGAGGGGGGGTGAATAAATTTTACGCTTTTTACCCAATTTTTCGTGTTAGTCAAAATTACGAAATTACCCTCAAGATAAAATAAACAAGCAAGTGTAATATGGTGCGGAAGTTAAATAGACACTTGATTTTTACGTGGAAACCCTCACGGGAAAAACCACGGGCTATGTAAGTAAGCCACACTCGAACCTCGAATCCACTAAATGTGCAAACGATTACAACCTAATCCCGGTAGTAATCACACACCTACCTAATCCCGGTATGAGTGAACCTAGTCCAATTTGCTTGCGATCTAAGCAACCTAATCCCGATTGCTACACACAAGACTTAGCTTCTCTTGAAGAGAAAACAACCCTAAGTGAATATATGAAAATATCCAAAATGCAACATAGAGCAAGGGAAACCCTATATGCTTATCTAAGATGATTAATATGCAATTAAGAACAATCCTAGATATCAAAACTAAATGACATGTCAATTAGTTTAGCTAATCAATATCAAGCACAAAACCTAATATGCTAGCACAATACAACTTCTCAAACATACATCATACTAATCTCAATCTTGTATTCAACAAATATAAAATCACATACAAGTAATTAAATTGAGATTGCTAGATAAGAGAAACACAAAATATGTAAGATATTAGTGAAAAGCTTACCAAGCAAAGTATGATGAAGAATCCATGCAAGATGTCATCTAGATGATCTAAGATGATGCTAGATGATGATTGATGATCATGGAAAAGGTGTTTGAGTAATTAAAAATGAGTTCTTGGAATTTTTCTTCTCTTGAAAAATATCCTAAGTATGAAATCTGAATATGAACTCTTGTAATTGACCTAAAGTCAAAGTGGCATATATATAGGGGGCCAAAACAAAGTGTGGTCGTTTTGATAAGTTTGCCCACTATTTGCCTTGGGCGCTGTACGTAGGGCGCCATTGTACAGCGCCTGTACAGCGCCCTTGCTCTGTTTTCACGAGGAAACAGAGTGGCGCTGTACGTACAGCGCTCTGTACCGCGCCACGTACAGCGCCCCAACAGCGACCCAACAGCGACCGATTAAATCGATCAGGTCTGAACAGCGCTCAATGGGCGCTGTTCGTACAGCGCTTCTGTACAGCGCTATTGGGGGCGCCCAGTGCAAAAATGCAATCCTAAGTCTAAGCATGACAAGGCAATTGGATATGCAAGATGCAATCAAACTAACATGCAAGAAGAGATGTTCATGAGCATTAAGGCACACATAAAAGACACACAACATATAAGGATTAAACATATGCATGAGTTGTGAGTGTGTGCATCTATCTCTTCAAGACAAGTAAGCACTTAGAATATTACCTTTGGTGCTTGTCAATAGTGAGGTCTTCAAAGGGCCTAAGCAATAACAACAACATCTAAGCTACCCTTACAAAGCATCCCCACATGTGGTTTGATCACGAAATAAGCCAATTAAAAACAACGGGAATCCTAACAGTCCAATATATGGTGGTTTCGCATCATTGAGGGATCTCATACTTTCCAATAGGGTTGGGTAGACTTAGACTCCACTAGGTTGGGTGAGCTAAAGATTGGTCACTTTGTGGATTCTCTATTTTTACCATCCAATATATATAGTATCCTAATGGTTGTATTTCAACCCGTGGATGTTTCCTCCTTGGAGGTTTTACCACGTTAAAAAATCTCATGTGTCAATTCTTTCTATCTCTCTTTTATATATGTTTATGTGTATGTTTTAATCTTATGGTACAATATTCACTTGTGATATATTTGGAAGCAAGATTGTGTAAAGTGTGATTTGTAATCAATATTCATTTTGATCATTTTTGTATATACAATTCATTTGTGTAAATATAATTATCTTATTCTTTGATTCTTTTGTATAGATATATCTAGATTGATATTTGTATATACATTGAACATTAATATTAATACATGTAGACTTTGTCTTGGTTTTAATATATTTCCTTCATTAACAAGTTGTAGTAGTTTTACTTAGTGTACTTACATTGTAATATTCAAAATACAACTTGTGGAATTTGATCTTAATTGAATATTTTGTATATGAGATACATTGTTTGTTGGTATATGTTTTGTAGGCTAAGGGTGGTGAATTGAGCATACATATGTTAATTGTTTTTCTCATAACAATCATGTTTAAGGTTAATTTGTTTGCTCACCAAGGTTTTGACATAAGTCACGAAAGAGTTTTTAAAACTAGTGCGTCAACCTATTCACCCCCCCTCTAGGTTGTTTAGTATAACCTTGTAGGTATTTTCATATTGTAAATGATCGGACGTGCGAGTTTTTACCCTCTCGCAAGTATACGAATCGTTCGCCACGTATAGTGGTTACGAGTAAGGGTATCGTTCCCACGGAGGAAGTGTTTACCCTAAGTCGGTCCTAGGTCGTATATTATATATACACACTATATATATATATATATATATATAATATTTACACTATATACACTAATTACATGCAAGAAAATAAATAGCAATTGTCACAAACAATTAAACTAACTAATCTAAGATTACACTAACAAAACCTTAATCTAATTACCACTAAGTTAACTAATTCTAACTACAACTAAGGGTTGTCAATCCTTAGCAATTAATTAATCTAATCACTAAACTTACCAATAACAATTAACTAAATTAATTAATTAACTAAACTAATTACCACTAATGCAAAGTTATGCAAGAGTGATAATGAGATATGTTAGGGAACTAATGAATCATGTAAATTACCTAATTACTAGTTGATAACAATTAAGCACTTCAATTATAGGTTAACTAAATTAAGCAAGGTTTGCATTAATCAAGTAAATCCTATTTTGCAAGTTAACAATTGGATTAATCAATTAACAAGCATATATCAATTAAAGCTCAAATCAAATGATATGTCCAACTAGTATCATAGATAATAATACATAAATACACCAAATCCTTAACATAGCTATTTAATTACACATCAATAACAAACTAAGGAAATAAGAGAGACAATAGAGACAACCCAATGATGTTGGAGAAGTCTTCAAGCTAGCTCACTCATCTTGCTTCCCCAAGCTTGGAATCAACATGTGGATGCCTTGGATCACTATTGGTGGCTGGAAAACCACCTTAACTTAAAAACTAAGTGTTAACTGCCAAAATTGGCAAGGATCAAAAAAGAATTTTCCACTAGCTTTGAGAAGAAAGCCGGGATCCAAAGTAGAAGCAAAAATGTCTGGGTACCCCGCATGCTAGTTGACAGACTAGGGGGAAAGCCTCCACCCACTCTGGCCAGGTCCAAAATTCCATGGACCATGAAAAGCAACAGGAAGCCAAAAGATGAATGGGGGCTTGGAGGACACGGCCATCACAAGGTCCTATTACCCAAATACCTCGAGTACATCGATACCCGAGTATCTGGGTACCCCGTTGCTTGAAACCCCGACATCTGCAAACATCATCTTACAGGAAGCACGAGGGATGCGGGTTATCCGGGATACTTTCGATCAGTGAAACACGTGGCATATACATGGCAAGGTATATACCAGGGCCCTAGTAAGCAGACCCCGCAGAAGCAGGAGGGGGGCACACCGAAAAATAGATTACAAACACTAAACATCACCGTTCAAGATAAAAAGTCAAGCTACAAACGCGATATTCATTCCCGCCATTTAAAAACCTATTTTAAATAGGAGTCAACTCATCAGGGACCAAGAAGGAAGGAATTGCCTGATCTTTAGGGATCAATTTCCCGACGAAATCGTCGGACTCCAAAAAAGGCCTGTGCAGCACTAAAACCTTAGACCGAAGTTCTAGGAGTGCTCTGCAAGAAAGGAGGCCTATATATATTGATGATATGATGACAGAAAGGAGAGGCAACCCTAGCCGACTACACTTGTTTACTACTTATCGACAGGCACGAAAGCTCCATCTCCATTCTGGTTCTCCTATGTCTTTTATTTTTTCCATACATTAGAATCGACACTGTGATCTTTAGGAGCTCGAACACCGAGTTGTAAGAGTTCATATTGAAACCATAGTGTATATATACTCAAACAGTTTTCCTTTTTATGCACCCAATATATGAAAAACTCATACTCCCTACTATATGCATTCACCATCGTACTGGACACGCGATATCTAGCGGGGTACTAGGCTACTAAATATCTCGTTGGCCCCTGATCAATCCTGATCCGAATCCAGCTTTTCCAAATCAGATCACACCTCGCAAAAATCAAGGAACCTGCGGGGTATTGGGGTATAAAGTATCCCGCTAGCTCAGATCCAATTTGATCTGGATCCCTCACATATTGTTAATTCTGAATTGCACCCCGGTAACAATTTTGGGTTAACACTAAGTGAGTTTGGTGTTGTTCTAGGTTATTTAGGTGTAAATTAAGCTATTGGGTGTAATATATGACATGTTTGGATATTTAGGGATGTGTTTAGGTTTAGGGAAAGGTGAATATATATAGTAGGGAAGGTTTGGGAGAGTTTGGACGTGTAAAAACCCAAGGTCGGTCAAGTTGGCGGGTTCAATCCGTCAAGCTCGCGGGTTATTGCCCACCGTCGGAACTCGCCGTGCAACTTGGAGCTCTTCCCGCGAGTTTGTACCTTCTGGACTGCGGGAAAGAAGCCGCCGCATGAACTCGCGGTCTTCCGGTGAGTTTGGAACGTCTGGATTATGGGAAAGAGGCCGCCGAACCAAGCTTGCAAGCTTGCACATCCATGGAGTTTTAGAGACTTGGATGGCATGGAAAATGTTTGCATGGGATGCCAAAAATGGGTCCATCATGACTGGGGAGAAGTGGGCTTCCGATCTGGGTGGAGATTGGCCGGAAAGAGCACCAAAAATGGGTCAGAAATCGACCAGAAAGTCACTAGGTCAAACCCGGTCAAATCCAGGTTCTCGGGTAAACGGGTCGAGCGCGCGGGTCGTGGTCGACCCGGTCGAAGCTTGAAGGAGGGTGACATCACGATGACGTCATGCTGATGCCTAGCACGCCAAAACGACGTCGTTCTACACATGACGTGGCGCGCTGACCCTTCTTCTGTTGGCAAATTACACTCTGCACCCCTGATTTCTCCTTTAATCATAGAATATTCAATATATTTTCAAATTTTACACTTTTGCCCCAAATTTCTCCATAATTACACAATTACCCTTGAACTTCCCTAATTCCCTGAAACACTTATTAACACCCTATTAAACACATAAAAATGCTCGGAAACAAATACAAAAGATAGGAAAAGAGAGCGCTAAATGTGAATATTTGGAACGCGATCAAGAAAGGACAAAGGAAATGATTTGATGCAGCAAATTCAAGTCATTCATACAATCAGCGGAGGCCCAACCCTAGTAGGGACTTGATTGCTTTAAATTCTACACATAGTGTAGCCCCAATTCCGTATCATTTTGTGTTCATTTCTCCGGTAAAACCGGGTATTTAATTTGTTAAAATAAGTGTTTCAGGTATTTTTGGAAGTTCAAGGGCATTGTAGTAATTTTGAAGAATCAGGGGTGAAAGTGAAAACTTGGAGAAATTATTGAAGATTTTGTAATTAAAGAAGAGTTAAGGGGTCCCTTTTGTAATTTGCCAGGCAACGCACCGCAGCGCGCCACGTGTATAAGTGAAACGGTGCGTTTCATGATTGGGCTTCGCCCAACCCGGCCTAGAAGTGGTTCACCCAAAACAGACCAAGGCCAGCTGCTGAGTACACCCCAGATGTCTTCTTAGCGCACCCCCACACATCACGCTGACGTCAGCGTCGTCTTCAACCTTGAGCAGACCCGGTCGAGTCTGAAACGGGTCGACCCAACCCGGTTGCGACCCCAACAGAGACCTGACTTTTTCGGCCAGATTCTGACACCGTTTTCGGTGGTTTTCCACCCAGATCGCAGATCGGCCACCTCCCCGTTCGTTTGGTACCATTTTCGAGACCCCATGCACACTTTTTCCAAGTTCTCCAAGCTTCCCAAGTTTCCATGGTTTCCATGGCCAACTTGCTTCGTTTCTCCCAACCGCGGCATGCTAGCGGCATTCCGAGCCACAGAAACTCCCATTCAATGCCGCGGTTGAAGTGCCGCGGTCTCCCAACCGCGGCAGTCAAGCGACAGCGATTTTTTCGAGCTTACGGCGGTCCAACCGCCGCGGTCTTCAACCGCGGAAACCCCAGACCGCGGTAGTCCGTCTTGGACTCGTTTTGGGCGAGATTGTTGCCCTATTTTGAGCCCATATATATACATCTTTTGTTCTTGGATGAAAGGAGAAGAGAGCCACACACACAAATCCGAAAATTTACTCCAACTCTCCCAAAAACTCTCTCTTTTCACCATCTCTTCCACACACCATCACTTCTCACATCTTCCATCTTACCTCATCCACCATCACTCCATCTTTTTGGGCAAGAGAGAGTTGAAGAGAGATAGAAGGAGAAGAAGATCCAAAGAAGAAGAGAAAGCTCTCCATTTAGTTTTCTCTAATCTCTTTCTCTTTTATTTCTTTATTGTAGCCATGTACTCACTTGAATTTATTTATCGTATGGCTATTATGTGTAATATGATGAGCTAAATATATATTGCTAGGATTTGATGAAACCCAACCCATGACTATATATTTATATTGATTCTTGTTTATCCATTTATGTGCAAAGTGTGGTTTGTATGGGTATTTTTGTATGCTTAAAGCATTCAAGTGATTGATCTCCATTTGATTGATTTATTGTGGTGTGTTACGTACCGACCGGAGACGCACACCACGTGTTCGTTAAAATGCCCTCTATGCATGTCTAGAAAAGTAGACCTACTTAGGCTAGCGTATAGGATTCATTTAGTGCTCCGATAAACATAATGTACTCGTTCGTATATTCCGGGTAATCGAAAGATAGGCTTGGGTATGATTTTGGGTGTAATCTACTTTGCTTGACTAAGATTGTAGGTTAATATTAGGGTGCATGAATCTATGAATTGTATGAGCATATTTTGGGTGAGTAATTGAGTCTAAAACGGAAGTCAATTGAGGGTGGGGTGTAGTCAAGTCCTAGCATGTTTTTCTTCGATATTACACTTGTGTTTATTTTAGTGTTATTTTATTTCTTGCATTAGCATTAATCCTTAGGTTTAATTTAGTTTAATATACTTAGTTTTAAAATCCTTTTTCGCTTGTTTGAATAGCATCTAAGCTAATCAATTTTGGTAATCGATCACTCGATCCTTGTGGGAACGAATCTTATTCACCATTGTGCTACTCTCCGACCTCGTCCTATTGCGAGTGTCGCTCACTAAAAAGAGAGCTAGTCAATTTTTGGCACCGCTGCCGGGGATTGAGCGGATGATTGATATTGATACTAGTTAGTTTATTGTTAAATTGAACTTTTTAATTCAGTATTTTTATTATTTTTTTATTTTTTAGGTTTCTATGGATTTCTTCATGCAAAACTCTGGGCCAAGCTCCCCGCCAATGAGCATGTCATCGGAAGATAAGATAATAAAGCTCTTGCAAGATGCTATAGACTATTAACCGGAAATCGTACAGAATTTCAATAACGATATGTCACCTAGCTGGCCAGACCAATCAATGGAGACAACATTTGGAAGGAACCTCAACAACTCTTTTGTTAGGATTATGCTCAATAGCAAGAGTGTAATATTGTAATTAACAATCTTTTTCATATTAATAAAGTGATTTATGGTTTAATAAATTGTATAGCATTTATAGTTTAATATTATAATTGTCAAAGTAAATAATCATAAGGTCTAAAGACTATGAGAAAAGAAGAATTGTTCGTACATCTGGATATGTATGTGGTAGACACAATTCTTTAGTTAGTCTTGAATAATGTTCACAACTTAAGTTAAAGGTTGGGCACCTTTATCTTGTTAAAGTTGTAGAATTCTTTTGCTAGCATTTGAGTGGGATTAAATGAGATATGATGAGTCTAAAATCATCGGAGTGTCTTCGAGCAAAAGAATCTAGCGCACTGGGTGCACTGAACTGGATCACAATGAAAAGCTTTATCTAGAACCGTCAATAGATAATAGTCTTTTCATTATCAAGACAATCGGAGAGTCTATCTTAATCCTGAGATAAATGATGGAATTATGGTTGCAAGTGATATCATTTGAGTTATCAATGAGTACGATTATATAGCATAGTCTATCCTCGATAGTTTGGTGATATTCATTTGTTAATCGATAGAGGACTTCATTTATAGATATGGACATCGTGGCTCCATTTATTAAATGAGAGTATAATATCATCGTATGGATGTTTTGAGGTAATTGGATATTAAATCTCAACGTTGAGTTTTCGATAGTGTCTATTGAAAACATGGCTTCTGGACAAGTCAAAATATCCAAGTTCAAAACGTGGTCATATGAGTAAATATGGTAACTTGGAGAGTTATAGGCGGTCTATGAACTCTTGGCGATTACTGATATTAATCACGAGGATACACTATCTCCAACATGATTGTCTAGGGTATGAATGAGGAACATCTTCTTATTCTATCTTTATTTAAGAGTTCAATTTTAGCTCTTTAGTGGAATGAGTTAAAATTAATGGATCGGACCTAAATGAATCATTTGTTGATTGTGATTAGGTTATGTCTATTGAAGCTTAAATTTAAATAGCCCGCCAAGATCCCCAATCCACACGGACTTGCATGGATCACTTGATATATTCTACCGGACCAATTTATGGGTCCATTTAGAATTGCATTTAATATATTAAGAATATAATTTGCACATTATTTATTTAATGGGCTGCACAATTGTATTAATATATTAATGAAAGACATATGGGCTTGTTTCTTTTAGTAAGAATGGGTCTGGTTCACATGTGGGCTTTTTATTTAAAGTATAATGGATTAAATGAAATAAGAAAATAATATATGGCCCATTTATTTTAAGTGGGGCGGCAAAGGTGAATAAATTAACCTAATATATTATTTTGTTTCATTGTTTAATTAAATAAGAATTAATTAATTTATTAATTAATTGTTTAATTAAGAAACAAATCTTTTTCTGATAAGGAAATATATTTTCTAAAGCTATACTATTGGTAGTAGTATACTAAAAATAAAAGACTTGTTTGATAAGAAAATAAATAATTATTTTTTTTATTTAATCAAATAAGAAGTCTTTTAATTTAGTCAATAAAAAGAATAAAATATCTATGAGTTGGATTAGGTTTTGAAGCCTATTCTTTGATGGAAATTAGGGTGCAACACAAGCCTATTTTGGCATGTGATTTGCGGCAACCCTAGTTGTTTTTAGAGAAGGATTTTCGGCAACCCTAAAAGAAAAGAGGAAAAAAATTCGGCCACCTATATAATACTTGCTATAGGGTTCGGCCACCTTAGAGTTTCATAGATACAATTTTTCTTCTTCTTCTCAATTCATAGAAAGTATTATTTTTATTCTACTAAAACATAAAAGAGTGAATAGATTTTTCTTTGATGGTACACTAATTGCTTGTTCATCAATAAGCTTGTGTGTACAACATCGATTTAGTTTCACGCGAGTTTCGATCATTAGATTGAGAACTCAAAAGTGACCGGAATAATCTTAGTCTTCTTTTGATTGTTTTGTGACTAACAAAAGAAAAGAAAAGTTTGTTTGTCCATTCTCAGGTTTGCAATTCAAAGAAAAGGGAGACCACGCTCCTAGGTGATTCACGTTCGTGCTAGGATTGAAGATCTTGCGGATTACCATCGATGTAAGTTAATCGGATCACGCGACAAAAGGTATTCTTCTTTTGTTGATTATATGTATGTTTAATTAATTAAAGGGTTAAGGTTCATAAAAGGAAAAAATTTTAAAACTACTAAATCTATTTTTTAGTCTCGCTTCCGCTGCGTGTACTACGGTATTTTTCCCTACAATTGGTATCAGAGCCTTGGTTGAACCCTTTTAATTAATTAACGTATATATACGTGGATCTATTTCGTTTTATTGTGATTATGCATGTTTAGAAAGAGATGGCACTCTAGGTATTCGCATATATAATTACATGTGATGTATGGATTTATATATGTTTTATGTGGATTGTTGTTGCTCGATTTTGGTCCTAGATTTTCAATGTAATTTTTGTTTCGGAATTGTAACAAGAAGGGTGGTATATTATCGTCATAATTCCTTCTTGGCAATTGCTAGGTTTTATTTTATTTTTTTTAATAAGTGCAGTATTTTTTTATTACTACTGCAGTTTATTTATTTATTTTTTTATGTGCAGTTTTTATTTTGTAAAAGTACTGTAGTGAATAAAAAAAAAAAAAAATTAATACTGCAGTATTTTATTATTTTATACTGCTGTAACGTATTCGGGTATTGAAGATTCAAAGACACGAAGAAAAACGAAGCAACCGGAACCGAGAACGAGCACCGTGCGCACCCTAGGAGTGGATTGGGCTGCGCATGGCAAGCCCAAATCTTGGTGGGCTGCGCACGGCAGCCTTGTGTGGCCTTATGGGCTGCGCATGGTAGCCCCTTTGTGGGGTTGTGGGCTGTGCACGCCCATGGGAGGAGGCCGAGGGATGAGCGTATGGTTGATGGCCACCTGAAGATCTTGTATTCCTGACAATTGTAATTTACTTGCTTTTCTAGGATGGACCAAAATTGTTGCTATTTATTTTTTGCATAAATATTACAATATTTGTTATTGTATGATAACATGACATATAGAATAGGAGTGCCACTTCATATATCTCTTTTGGTATGAACATGCATTGAATGATTTAGGTATCTAAATTGGCATCTAGATAACTTGGTAAATCATTCTTTGGGATTTAATCACACGCCTTAAATAATTGAGTGGGAGAAGGTGTTTTTGTAACACCTATGGCCTCCAAGGTTAGTTGAGCTTTATTATTTATTGGTAATGCCCCCAAGGGGCGTCCATGAATGGAATTTAGCAATATACTTCCTTACAAGGATAGACTAGACAATGGACTCAAACGAGATCTACTCCCCAATGAGGGATTTTCGTGAGAGAAAATTGAGGGTCGATATCTTGGTAACACACTCAATGTAATTTTATTGATATCCTCCCAAGAGTTCTTGTCAATAAAATTGCAAGGCTAAAATTGAAAACGCTGGTTGTTATGTTAACAATTAGGTGGGACCTAGTCTAACTAGTAAATGGTGCGAACTCCCAAAGGAGGCGTAACATTTATGGGTGTTGGATCACCGTTGAATTTTATGATTGAGTTATTTATTTAATTCAAGATAAATATTTAAAAGTGCTTTATCATGATTATTTACTTATATATGTTTTGTTTTATTCAGAAATCATGACCCCATCACTTATGAACATCTTGAAAGATAACACTTTAACTGGAGATAATTATGTCACATGGAAAAGGAAAATTGGGTTGTTGCTGCAAAGTGAAAAACATAAGTTTGTTCTAACTACTCCTAAACCACCTGCTCCTAATAATGAATCTAGCATAATGTATAGAGATGAGTATGAGCAGTGGAAGACTTCAGATGATATGGCCAAATGTTATATTATGGCCACTATCTCCGACGTGTTGCAACAGCAGCATGAAGGAATGGAGTCCGCTGCTGATATAATGATGTCTTTAGAGGAGATGTTTGCTATGAAGTCTAGGACGACTAAGATAGAGGCAGTGACTGCTTTTATGAATCTTAGAATGAAACCTGGACAGGCTGTGAAAGATCACATGATGAAAGTCATAGCACATCTCAACATTGCTGAACTGCATGGCGCTGAGATAGATGGTGAGACAAAAATTGATATGGTAGTCAATTCATTGTCAGATTCCTTTGATCAGTTCAAATTGTACTACACTTTGAACAAAAAGGAATACACCTTACAAGGCCTGATGCAAGATGTTCAAAGTGTTGAAAAGATCCTTGTGAAAAGCAAGGGTCAAGAGATTCATATGGTAGGTAAAGTTGCTACTGTTAAGGCCCGTCAAAAGGTCAAGAAACAACAGAAGAAAAAGCAACTTGAGCCTATCAAGAAGGAGACCAAGAAAGTAACCAAGATAAAAGGGAAATGCTTCCTTTGTGGTGAAAAGGGACATTAGAAAAGAAATTGCCCAAAGTCCCAGAATAAGAAGGAAGAAGGTAATGTGAATTATCTTGAAACATGGTTTTTGGTAGATTCTACAGATTCTTGGATCATAGACTCAGGAGCCACTAATCATGTTTGTTATTCCTTGCAGGGGTTCCAAGAAAGGAGAAGGCTGAGTAAGAATGAAATCAATTTGCGCTTGGGCAACGGAACGTTAGTGTCTGCAAGTGCAGTGGGAGATATTAGAGTTTATTTGGATTCTAGAAGGCATTTAGATTTGATAGACGTTTATTATGTACCTCAATTCAAGAGGAATTTAATTTCAATTTCTTGTTTGAATAAATTTGGATATTCGGTTACTTTTAATAAAGTTTTTATTATTAGTAAGAATGACAAAATTATTTGCCAAGGTACATTGGAAAACGGTCTATACTTTTTGCATAAAAATATCTCTCACTCGTTAGACACAGAATTAACAGAACCTAATCATAAAAGAGTAAAATTATCAATAGATGAAACCTACCTTTGGCATTTACGCCTAGGTCATATTAACCTTAATAGGATTAAAAGATTGGTATGTGACGGACCTTTAAGTGACTTAAAGGTTGATGATCTACCAACTTATGAATCTTGTTTGGAAGGTAAAATGACCAAAAGGTCGTTCTCTGCCAAAGGTGCAAGAGCCACTGAATGTTTAGGATTGATACACACTGATGTATGTAGACCTATGAGCATTCAAGCTAGAGGTGGATATGAGTACTTCATCACCTTCACAGATGATTACTCGAGATTTGGTTATGTGTATCTCATGCGACATAAGTCGGATGCTTTTGACATGTTCAAAGCATTCAAAGCTGAAGTGGAAAATCAGCTTGAGAAACACATAAAAATCTTGAGATCTGATCGTGGTGGAGAATATCTATCTGGTGAGTTTTAGCAATATCTTATTGATAATGGGATAGTTTCTCAGTTTTCTGCACCAGGTACACCTCAACAAAATGGTGTAGCAGAAAGGAGAAATAGAACTCTTTTCGATATGATTAGGTCTATGTTGAGTTATTCAACACTTCCTATTTCTTTTTGGGGATATGCTTTACAAACTGATATATACATTCTAAACGATGTACCATCTAAGTCTGTTCCTAAAACACCGCATGAGTTGTGGACTTGGCGCAAGCCTAGTTTACAACACTTAAGGATATTTGGTTGTCCTGCACATGTGTTGAAAGGAAAGACAGAAAAGATGGAGTCCCGTTCGGAAACATGTATATTTGTAGGGTATCCAAAAGAAACTAAAGGATATTATTTCTATAGTCCTTCAGATCTTAAAGTATTTGTTTCGACAAATGCTAAATTTCTGGAAAAGGACTATATGAATGATTTTGTGCCTAGAAGTAGAATTGTCCTGAATGAGATGTCAGGAGATACAATTCCACGAGAGGTTACACAAGATCAACAACCTACCATTCCTCGTCGTAGTGGGAGGGTTAGAACACAACCTGAAAGATACATCGGTCTGGGAGAATCAGTGGAGAATCTCCCGAACGACGATGATCCCTACACGTATAAGGAAGCTATGGAGGATGTTGATAGTCGCCACTGGCAAAAGGCAATGCAATCTGAGATTGAATCTATGTTCGATAACAAAGTCTGGTCTCTTGTAGACTTGCCTAAAGGGATAAAACCCATTGGGTGCAAGTGGGTATACAAGAGGAAAAGAGGTATGGATGGAAAGGTGGAAACCTTTAAAGCTAGATTGGTAGCTAAAGGGTATACACAAAAAGAAGGTATCGATTACGAGGAAACCTTCTCTCCTGTGGCCATGCTTAAATCCATTAAGATACTCTTATCCATTGTAGCATAATTAGATCTAGAGATTTGGCAAATGGACGTCAAGACAGCTTTCCTTAATGAAAGTCTTGACGAAAGCATCTACATGATGCAACCAGAGGGATTCATTGAAGAGGGCCAAATGGAAAAGGTATGCAAGTTGCAGAAATCCATATATGGATTAAAGCAAGCATCCAGATCTTGGAACATAAGGTTTGATCAAGCTGTCAAAGGTTTTGGATTTATTCAGAATCCTGACGAACCTTGTGTATACAAAAGGATTAAGGGCGACAAGTTGGTTTTCCTGATTCTTTATGTTGATGATATACTACTCACTAGAAACGATGTAGGTGTATTGACGTCAGTAAAAGAATGGTTAGCAAAACAATTTGATATGAAGGACTTAGGAGAAACAAGTTTTATTCTAGGTATCCAAGTAATAAGGGATAGAAAGAATAGAACGATTGCATTATCCCAAGCTTCATACATTGACAAGATCTTGTCTAGGTTTTCCATGCAGGATTCCAAGAAAGGTATGTTACCTTTCAGACATGGAATCAAGCTTTCTAAGGAACAAGTTCCTAAGAATGAGCATGAAGAGCAATTCATGAGTAGAGTTCCATATGCCTCGGCAGTTGGAAGTCTCATGTATGCAATGCTCTGTACTAGACCAGATATTTGTTTTGCTGTTGGCATAGTTAGCAGGTTTCAATCGAAACCTGGTCCTGATCACTGGACGGCAGTCAAGCATATTTTCAAGTATCTCAAGAGAACGAGAGATAATATGCTTGTATACTCTGGAGGGGATTTAATTCCCGTTGGGTATACAGATTCTGATTTCCAATCAGATTCTGACTCTAGAAAATCCACATCAGGGGTTGTGTTTACTATTGGAGGAGGAGCAGTCATATGGAGGAGTATCAAGCAATCTTGTATTGCTGATTCCACCATGGAAGCTGAGTATGTTGCTGCATGCGAGGATGCCAAAGAGGCTGTTTGGCTCCGCTAATTCTTGATTGACTTGGAAGTGGTTCCTAGTGCGAATAAGCAGATCACTATCTACTATGACAACAGTGGAGCAGTGGCTAATTCGAAAGAATCAAGAAGTCACAAGAGAGGAAAACACATTGAAAGAAAGTATCATCTTTTAAGGGGGATTGTTCAAAGAGGTGACGTGACGATTACCAAAATCACGTCATCAGAAAATCTAGCGGATCCCTTCACAAAGGCTCTACCTCAGAAGAGTTTCGATGGGCATCTATAGAACATGGGCATGAGAGATATGACACATTTGCTATAGCGCAAGTGGGAGATTGTTAGGATTATGCTCAATAGCAAGAGTGTAATATTGTAATTAACAATCTTTTTCATATTAATAAAGTGATTTCTGGTTTAACAAATCATATAGCATTTATAGTTTAACATTATAATTGTCAAAGTAAATAATCATAAGGTCTAAAGACTATGAGAAAAGAAGAATTGTTCGTACATCTGGATATGTATGTGGTAGACACAATTCTTTAGTTAGTCTTGAATAATGTTCACAACTTAAGTTAAAGGTTGGGCACCTTTATCTTGTTAAAGTTGTAGAATTCTTTTGCTAGCATTTGAGTGGGATCAAATGAGATATGATGAGTCTAAAATCATCGGAGTGTCTTCGAGCAAAAGAATCTAGCGCACTGGGTGCATTGAACTGGATCACAATGAAAAGCTTTATCTAGAACCGTCAATAGATAATAGTCTTTTCATTATCAGGACAATCGGAGAGTCTATCTTAATCCTGAGATAAATGATGGACTTATGGTTGCAAGTGATATCATTTGAGTTATCAATGAGTACGATTATATAGCATAGTCTATCCTCGATAGTTTGGTGATATTCATTTGTTAATCGATAGAGGACTTTATTTATAGATATGGACATTGTGGCTCCATTTATTAAATGAGAGTATAATGAAACTAAATATATCACGGTGTGTATAAAGCTATCTAGAGGGGGGGTGAATAGATTTTACGCTTTTTACCCAATTTTTCGTGTTAGTCAAAATTACGAAATTACCCTCAAGATAATATAAACAAGCAAGTGTAATATGGTGCGGAAATTAAATTAACACTTGAATTTTTACGTGGAAACCCTCACGGGAAAAACCACGGGCTATGTAAGTAAGCCACACTCGAACCTCGAATCCACTAAATGTGCAAACGATTACAACCTAATCCCGGAAGTAATCACACACCTACCTAATCCCGGTATGAGTGAACCTAGTCCAATTTGCTTGCGATCTAAGCAACCTAATCCCGATTGCTACACACAAGACTTAGCTTCTCTTGAAGAGAATACAACCCTAAGTGAATATATGAAAATATCCAAAATGCAACATAGAGCAAGGGAAACCCTATATGCTTATCTAGGATGATTAATATGCAATTAAGAACAATCCTAGATATCAAAACTAAATGACATGTCAAATAGTTAAGCTAATCAATATCAAGTACAAAACCTAATATGCTAGCACAATACAACTTCTCAAACATACATCATACTAATCTCAATTTTGTATCTAAAGCATACAAAATAACAATCAAGTAATTAATTGAGATTGCTAGATAAAATAAACACAAAATATGTAAGATATTAGTGAAAAGCTTACCAAGCAAAGTATGATGAAGATTCCATGCTAGATGACATCTAGATGATCTAAGATGATGCTAGATGATGATTGATGATCATGAAATTGTGTTTGAGTAATTAAAAATGAGTTCTTTGTGTATTTTTCTTCTCTTGAAAAATATCCTAAGTATGAAGCATGAATAAGAACTCTTGTAAATGACCTAAAATCAAGTTAGCATATATATAGAGGCCATAAGTGAAGTGAGGTCGTTTTGAAAACTCGCCAGAAAACTACTCTGTGCGCTGGTGGACCTGCGCTGGTGGACCAGCGCAGGACCAGCGCACAAGCCAATTTTGGCTTGAGCGCTGGACGTCAGGCGTTGCCACCAGCACCAGTCCAGCGGCGCCATACTGGGCGATCGATGCTGGTGGCCGGCGCTGGTCCACACCAGCGCACGACCAGCGGCGCGCCACTGGGCGATTTGCGCCGATGAGCGGCGCTGGTGGACCAGCGCTGGTGGACCAGCGCACAGTCCCAAAATTTGCATCCCACATGCAATCATGCAAGGGGTACAAAGTCAAACAAGATGCATCCTAAAAGCCTAAATGCTATGATGTTTTCAACATAAGATGCACTCATAAAATCAAGCAAGAAGAGATGTAAATAATCATTTATGCACAACAAAAAGAAACACAACTTACAAAGATTTAAACATATGCATGAGTTGTGAGTGTGTGCAACTATCTCTTCAAGACAAGAAAGCACTTAGAATATTACCTTTGGTACTTGTCAATAATGAGGTCTTCAAAGGGCCTAATGCACTAATAACAACATCTAAACTACCCTTACAAAGAATCCCCATTTATGGTTTGATCACGAAATAAGCCAATTAAAAACAACGGGAATCCTTACATATAATATCATCGTATGGATGTTTTGAGGTAATTGGATATTAAATCTCAACGTTGAGTTTTCGATAGTGTCTATTGAAAACATGGCTTCTGGACAAGTCAAAATATCCAAGTTCAAAATGTGGTCATATGAGTAAATATGGTAACTTGGAGAGTTATAGGCGGTCTATGAACTCTTGGCGATTACTGATATTAATCACGAGGATACACTATCTCCAACATGATTGTCTAGGGTATGAATGAGGAACATCTTCTTATTCTATCTTTATTTAAGAGTTCAATTTTAGCTCTTTAGTGGAATAAGTTAAAATTAATGGATCGGACCTAAGTGAATCATTTGTTGATTGTGATTAGGTTATGTCTATTGAAGCTTAAATTTAGATAGCCCGCCAAGATCCCCAATCCACACGGACTTGCATGGATCACTTGATATATTCTACTGGACCAATTTATGGGTCCATTTAGAATTGCATTTAATATATTAAGAATATAATTTGCACATTATTTATTTAATGGGCTGCACAATTGTATTAATATATTAATGAAAGACATGTGGGCTTGTTTCTTTTAGTAAGAAAGGGTCTGGTTCACATGTGGGCTTTTTATTTAAAGTCCAATGGATTAAATGAAATAAGAAAATAATATATGACCCATTTATTTTAAGTGGGGCGGCAAAGGTGAATAAATTAACCTAATATATTATTTTGTTTCATTGTTTAATTAAATAAGAATTAATTAATTTATTAATTAATTGTTTAATTAAGAAACAAATCTTTTTCTGATAAGGAAATATATTTCCTAAAGCTATACTATTGGTAGTAGTATACTAAAAATAAAAGACTTGTTTGATAAGAAAATAAATAATTATTTTTTTTATTTAATCAAATAAGAAGTCTTTTAATTTAGTCAATAAAAAGAATAAAATATCTATGAGTTGGATTAGGTTTTGAAGTCTATTCTTTGATGGAAATTAGGGTGCAACACAAGCCTATTTTGGCATGTGATTTGCGGCAACCCTAAAAGAAAAGAGGAAAAAAATTCGGCCACCTATATAATACTTGCTATAGGGTTCGGCCACCTTAGAGTTTCATAGATACAATTTTTCTTCTTCTTCTCAATTCATAGAAAGTATTATTTTTATTCCACTAAAACATAAAAGAGTGAATAGATTATTCTTTGATGGTACACTAATTGCTTGTTCATCAATAAGCTTGTGTGTACAACATCGATTTAGGTTCACGCGAGTTTCGATCATTAGATTGAGAACTCAAAAGTGACCGGAATAATCTTAGTCTTCTTTTGATTGTTTTGTGACTAACAAAAGAAAAGAAAAGTTTGTTTGTCCATTCTCAGGTTTGCAATTCAAAGAAAAGGGAGACCACGCTCCTAGGTGATTCACGTTCGTGCTAGGATTGAAGATCTTGCGGATTACCATCGACGTAAGTTAATCGGATCACGCGACAAAAGGTATTCTTCTTTTGTTGATTATATGTATGTTTAATTAATTAAAGGGTTAAGGTTCATAAAAGGAAAAATTTTTAAAACTACTAAATCTATTTTTTAGTCTCGCTTCCGCTGCGTGTACTACGGTATTTTTCCCTACATCTTACAACTAAGATTGGAGGACACACTAAGACTTCTCAATGAGCTATGATGAGACCAATGGCTTTGAAAATCCTACCTCATCGTGCCAACCAATGTTCAAATCATTTGAAAAAGAGAAGAAAGAGTTGCTCAAGGTGTGTGAGGATGTTATGCATAGTAATAGGGTTATGATGTCTAAAATGGAGGAGCTGAAGGAAGGGAATGCTCGTCTTCAAGAGAAAATAGAGGAAACTTCCCGAGAGAAAGAAGAAATGAGGGAAGAATTTGAGAAGAAGTTGCAGCTCATGAAGAAGGAATTTGAAAGTGAGAGTGCCTTGGAAATGGAAAAGGCAAATAAGCTTCAAGAGCTAAACAAGAAACTTGTACTTGAAATTATGACGCTCAGAGTTGAAAATGGCACACTAAAGAAGATGAATGGCGAAGTCTCCAAACAGAGTAAAGATTTGAAGAAAAAATTGGGAGACTTGAAGCTGAAAAGTGTGCAACATCGAAGGAATTCGAAGACCTTGCAAGGCTATTTGAAGAATTTGAAGAAAAGTGTGCAAGGATGACAAGGAAGTTGCTTATGGAAAAGGAGCAAAAAGTAAAAGTTTTGGAAGAAACGAATGAAGCACTTGGTAGGAAGGATGAAGCCCTCAAAATAGCAAAAGTCAAGGAGTGTGACTACATTGTCCATTTAGACAAGGTGGAAAAAGAGGTCAAAGTGCTACAAATGAAGCAACATCAAAGGCTTCATAGTCACCTACCAAGAGGGAGTTTTCTAAACCATCCTCCTACTTGCTATTTTTGCTTTCAAAAAGGGCACTCAAAAACTCATTGTTTTAAATTCCATAAGCATGAAAAATTGAGAAAATCTAGGAATAGGAAAAAGCCACCTAGAGTTAAGCAAATTTGGGTAAGAAAAGACTTGGTTAACCAAGTTAGGCCCAAAAGAAAAGAAAAGGGGAAATCAACTCAACTTGTTTGGGTTGTGAAAAAAGATCAATTTCCAAACTTGGTAAAACCTCCTTTAGTTGATGACACCCCTAGCACAAGTACATAATTTAGAAAAATTCTTTTTGTGCATTTTATTTTTATGCTTTATTTGTTTAGTTTATTTCTTTTGAATAATTGGTGTTCCAAACTCTTGTTGGCAATTGCATGCATTGAGTTTATATTTATTTGCCGGAACTTTTTAATGTGCTTAGTGCTTGTGTAGATTTTCTATTGCTTCTTGAGGAAGGATGTGTGTTGCTTGTGCGTCAAGCAAGGTTCTTTATCTCTTGGGATGAAACAAAGACAACTTGCAAGTCTTGGAGGGACGAGCAAGCCAAGAGTGCTCATAAAAAGGGTGAGGACCTTATCCTAAGGTTGCAACATTTTGGAGTTCGAAGAGCTTGAGCACCATACCACGTTTAGCCGAGACGTTAAATCAAGCGCTTGGTGGGAGGCAACCCACCTAGGTAACTTTTCGAATTTTAAGCTCTATTTTTGTTTTATTTTGATTTTGTCTTTGTTGAGTCTTATTTTTCTTGCTTAGATTAAGTGTGGGCATTGTATTATGCCTAGTTTTTAGGTTTGTAGCGTGCTTTTTAGGATGTGTTTGGCTTCCCTCCCGCTTCTAAGCTTATATTGTCCAATCCGCTTTTGTGCAAACATTGGGGACAATGTTTCGTTTAGGTTTGGGGGTGCGGCCATTCTATGACCATTTTTTTGCATGATTGATTTTTTTGCGTGTGCTTATTTTTGTGAAATTTTTAAAATTTTTGCATGATTGTGTGTTTGTAGAGTCTTGTTCTGTCCGTTCTCCTGTTTCGAGCCAAATTTTGGAGTATTAGCTTGCTTTAATGAGATGCTTTTGGGTTGTGCCTTTTGAGGTAATTTTTGCATGTGTTAATTCCCTAAGTCTAGGCAAAGGTTGTGCTAGTTAAAGCTACACCACATTGCTTGCACACACCCTACTAGACTCGTGTCTAAGTAATTGGGTATCGCGCTTAAGATGTCTAGATCATTAGTGGAGACTACCCGTGTGAGGCCAGAGCCTAAATAGCGTCCTTATGAGTGTGGTTTATTTCATTGTTTCATCTTAAACACTCTTCTTGTAGATAAATAAGCATAAAAATAAAAAGGACCTCACTCCATACTTTGTGCATTAAAGAGCGCTATTTTAAGAGCATCGTTGTGGTTTTGCCTTTGTTTGCTTGCTTAACCCGTGCCTACAGGGATGACATAGGCAATGTGTGTTAAGTCACTACAAATGTCCCAAACACGTCCCATGCCTTGTGTGTATGCTTAATTGTCCTATCTATGTAGACCTATACACTAAACCCCATCACTATATTCTCCTATATCATACACATCACCACATCTTATATAAACACGAGACCATCCCATTTGCTACGATTATGGCTTGTTATCATATCACAATGGAATCCAAGAGAAATCAAAAGTGTAAAATAGCGTGTACTTAGGCTAGATGTGTGAGTTGTGCAAAGATCAAGGCTTGTTTTACTAGTTTGTATAAAAAAAAATAATAATAATAAATAAATTAAAATATATATATACGCAAAAGCCTTCTAAGCTCTAAAGTGTGAAAGTTGCTAAAATATAAAGTAACTTAAAAATGAACACAAGATGATTAAGTAAATATTTCTTGCCTAGATGCTTTAATTGTGAAGAGTGTGCCTAATAAAGCTTAAGCATAATCGGTAGCTAGCCCATAATCCCGTACCCACCTAGCCTCTCCACCACCATCTCACCATATCATCACTTGAACTTTAAAGAAGTCCTAATTGATCTTTAGGAGGAGTTTAGCTTGTTGACGAAGGCATCAAATGGTGTTTGCTCTTGTTCTTAATGTTCAAATCTGTTCTTGTGGTCCATTTGCATTTAAACATTAGCGGTTTTTTTCAAAATGAGTCATATGCATGTAATTTGAAAATTCTTGTGCTTAATTTCCAACCGCATATGTTTGTTGAGTGAGCCTAGGTTCTAAGTGGTAAAATGAGAGAGATCCGGAAAGGTTTAGAGTCGAGGCGAAATGCTATCATGAGACTCTTGTGTTCGATGCTTTTTGAAGCTTTGTTCACTAAGAAGTATGGAATTGCAATCTCTCTTGTTGTAGCATCTTAGCTTGCATTTCCTAAAGCTTTTTCTTAGGGGTCTTAGCATGCATGTGTCTCAATTTGGTTCACCATTATTGCATCTCTGTCTATAGTTGGCTCAACAGGAAAGACATTTATGGGTGTCGTACTGTAAACCCTCACGAGACTTCACTCGTCCTATTAGGGATCGCCTAGGGGTTTAAAAGACTTATCCGGATTGTTTTATTTCTTTTAGTTTTTACTTTCTTTTGTTTTAGTTTTCTTTTTGTTTGTTTGCTTTGGTTTTGCTTGAGGACGACCAAAAGATAGGTTTGGGGGTGTTGATTGCTTTAAATTCTACACATAGTGTAGCCACAATTCCGTATCATTTTGTGTTCATTTCTCGGGTAAAACCGAGTATTTAATTTGTTAAAATAAGTGTTTCAGGTATTTTTGGAAGTTTAAGGGCACTGGAGTAATTTTGAAGAATCAAGGGTGAAAGTGAAAACTTGGAGAAATTATTGAAGATTTTGTAATTAAAGAAGAGTTGAGCGGTCCCTTTTGTAATTTGCCAGGCAACACACCGCACCGCACTGCAACGTGTCACGTGTATAAGTGAAACGGTGCGTTTCATGGTTGGGCTTCGCCCGACCCGGTCTAGACCCGGTTCACCCAAAACAGACCAAGGCCAACTGCTGAGTACACCCCAGATGTCTTCTTAGCGCGCCCCCACACATCACGCTGACGTCAGGGTGACGTCAGTGTCATCTTCAACCTTGAGCAGACCCGGTCGGGTTTGAAACGGGTCGACTCGACCCGGTAGCGACCCGAACTGGGACTCGACTTTTTCGACCAGCTTCCGACGCTGTTTCTAACGGTTTTTCACCCAGATCGCTGGCCGGCTGGCCGGCTGGCCACCTCCCCATCTATTTGGTACCATTTTCGAGACCCCATGCACACTTTTCCCAAGTCCTCCAAGCTTCCCAAGTTTCCATGGTTTCCATGGCCAACTTGCTTCATTTCTCCCAACCGCTGCATGCTAGCAGCACTCCGAGCCACATAAACTCCCATTCAACGCCGCGGTTGAAGTGCCGCGGTCTCCCAACCGCGGCAGTCGAGCAACAGTGATTTTTTCAAGCTTGCGGTGGTCCAACTGTCACGGTCTTCAACCGCAGAAACCCCAGACCGCGGCAGTCCGTCTTGGACTTGTTTTGGATGAGATTGTTGCCCTATTTTGAGCCCATATATATACATCTTTTGTTCTTGGATGAAAGGAGAAGAGAGCCATACACACAAATCCGAAAATTTACTCCAACTCTCCCAAAACTCTCTCTTTTCACCATCTCTTCCACACACCATCACTTCTCACATCTTCCATCTTACCTCAT
This sequence comes from Acer saccharum, assembly GCA_030490815.1. Classification (NCBI taxonomy): domain Eukaryota; kingdom Viridiplantae; phylum Streptophyta; class Magnoliopsida; order Sapindales; family Sapindaceae; genus Acer; species Acer saccharum. The sequence continues at coordinate 5,774,531 of CM059872.1, forward strand.
CCACCATCACTCCATCTTTTTGGGCAAGAGAGAGTTGAAGAGAGATAGAAGGAGAAGAAGATCCAAAGAAGAAGAGAAAGCTCTCCATTTAGTTTTCTCTAATCTCTTTCTCTTTTATTTCTTTATTGTAGCCATGTACTCACTTGAATTTATTTATCGTATGGCTATTATGTGTAATATGATGAGCTAAATATATATTGCTAGGATTTGATGAAACCCCACCCATGACTATATATTTATATTGATTCTTGTTTATCCATTTATGTGCAAAGTGTGGTTTGTATGGGTATTTTTGTATGCTTAAAGCTTTCAAGTGATTGATCTCCATTTGATTGATTTATTGTGGTGTGTTACGTACCGACCGGAGACGCACACCACGTGTTCGTTAAAATGCCCTCTATGCATGTTTAGAAAAGTAGACCTACTTAGGCTAGCGTATAGGATTCATTTAGTGCGCCAATAAACTTAATGAACTCGTTCGTATATTCCGGGTAATCGAAAGATAGGCTTGGGTATGATTTGGGGTGTAATCTACTTTGCTTGACCAAGATTGTAGGTTAATATTAGGATGCATGAATCTATGAATTGTATGAGCATATTTTGTGTGAATAATTGAGTCTAAAACAGAAGTCAATTGAGGGTGGGGTGTAGTCAAGTCCTAGCATGTTTTTCTTCGATATTACACTTGTGTTTATTTTAGTGTTATTTTATTTCTTGCATTAGCATTAATCCTTAGGTTTAATTTAGTTTAATTTACTTAGTTTTAAAATCCTTTTTCGCTTGTTTGAATAGCATCTAGGCTAATCAATTTCGGTAATCGATCACTCGATCCTTGTGGGAACGAATCTTATTCACCGTTGTGCTACTCTCCGACCTCGTCCTATTGCGAGTTTCGCTCACTAAAAAGAGTGCTAGTCAGGACTTCTAACAATTCAAGGAAGAACCATGCTAGGAAGATCGCAAGGCTCACCGCTGGTCAGGATGTACTCTGGGTCAGGATATCCTCGCTCTACTCAGATCATTTTCACTGAGGATGATGCCTACAACACAGCACAGTTCCGTGATGATCCAATGGTGATCACGGTATAGATTGCCAACTGCCGGGTTCACCGCATCCTGATAGATACCGGGAGTAGTGTGGATATTTTATTCAAATGAGCATTAGAGAAGCTCAACCTGAAGAACCCTTGCTACAACAGTTGCACCACACCTTTGTATGGTTTTATAGGAGATTCTGTTATGTCATGGGAACACACATTTTGCCGGTGATAATTGGAGAAGCCCCCCTTCAGCAGAATATTATGACGGAATTCATAGTGGTTGATACCCCATCTGCCTACAATACAATCCTAGGAAGACCTTTCCTATCGGGAATCAGGGGAGTCCTATCCATTTATCACAACGTACTAAAGTTCCTGGTTGGAACAAAAGTAGGAGAAGTTAGAGGGGATCATCAAGCAACTTGCACCTATTATACAGTGTCCACTAACCCTACCGCATTAGCCAAGTAGTGCGCCCATGTTACCAGTGAACCGGGCCATGGGATTCCAGAGCCGGATTACTATATCTTAGAAGAAGGAGAGGTGCCAGATATAATTGTAGAAGAAGCAGAAGAGGAAGAGCGAGGATGGATTAGTGGACACCCCGTGGAGTAGTTAGAAGAAATCCAGATCAGAAAGGGAGATCCAACTAAAGTAGTGAAGATAAGAGGTGCGCTGGATCGCGAGGTTAGAGGGAATTTGGTAAAAGTTCTTGAAGAGTATAACGACATTTTCGCCTGGAGTCATGACGAAATGCCCGGTATTCCTCTCAATCTAGCAGTTCATCGATTGGCTGTTGATGCTACTTTCAAGCCCGTTAAACAGAAGCGGAGACACTTCAACGCCAAGCAGAATCCCGCGGTACATGAAGAGGTGGATAAACTCTTGAAAGCCAGATGCATCAGGGAATCCTGTTATCCCGAATGGATTACCAATGTGGTCATGGTAACCAAAGCTAACGGGAAGTGGCGTATGTGTGTGGACTATACTGACCTCAACCGGGCTTGCCCAAAGGACAGTTTCCCTCTTCCTAAAATTGACCAGCTGATTGACTCTATTGTAGGTAATAAGCTTCTAAGCTTTATGGATGCTTTCTTAGGATACAACCAGATCATGATGCACCCTGCCGATCAAGACAAGACCAGCTTCATCACTAGACAAGGCCTTTACTGCTACAAGGTTATGCTGTTTGGCCTCAAGAATGCTGGAGCTTGAAACAAATTATAGCACGGTGTGTATAAAACTGTCTAGGAGGGGGGGGGGGGGGGGGGGGGTGAATAGATTTTAAACTTATTACCCAATTTTTTGTGTGAAGTCAATATTATGAAATTACCCCTAACTAGATAAAGCAATAAATCAAGTATAAAATGTGGAAATTAAATAACACTTGATTTTTACGTGGAAACCCTCACGGGAAAAACCACGGGCTAGTAAGTAAGCCACACTCGAACCTCGAATCCACTAAATGTGTAAAACGATTATAACCTAATCCCGGAAGTAATCACACACTTATCTAATCCCGGTATAAGTGAACCTAGTCCAATTTGCTTGCGATCTAAGCAACCTAATCCCGGAAGCTACACACAAGACTTACTTTCTCAATGAAGAGAATAACACCCTAAGTGAATATATGAATATCCAAATGCAACATAGAGCAAGGGAAACCTTATATGCTTATCTAAGATGATGAATATGCAATTAGAACAATCCTAGATATTAAAACTAAATGACATGTCAAATAGTTTAGCTAATCAAGATTAAACATAAAACCTAATTAGCTATCACAATACAACTTCTCAAACATACAACACACTAATCTCAATCTTGTATCAAAAGATATATGAAAATCATACAAGAAATAAATTGAGATTGCTTGTTAAGAAAAACACAAAATATGTAAGATATTAGTGAAAAGCTTACCAAGCAAAGTATGATGAAGAATCCATGCAAAAAGACATCTAGATGATCAAAGATGATGCTAGATGATGATTGATGATCATGAAAAGGTGTTTGAGTAATTAAAAATGAGTTCTTAGAATTTTTCTTCTCTTTGAAAAATATCCTAAGTATGAAATCTGAATATGAACTCTCTTGATTGACCTAGAGTCAAAGTGGCATATATATAGGGTGTCAAGATGAAGTGTGGTCGTTTTGATAAGTGACACCACTATTTTGCCTTGGGTGCTGTACGTAGAGCGCTTCTGTACAGCGCCTATATAGCGCCTCAACTCTGGACTCTCGGGTCTGAGATGGGCGTTGTACGTACAGCGCTTATACAGCGACCAAACAGCAACCGAATTAAATCGATCAGGTCTGTAGAGCGCTTTTGAGAGCGCCTATTGCAAAAATGCAATCCTAAGTCTAAGCATGACAAGGCAATTGAATATGCAAGATGCAATCAACATAACATGCAAGAAGAGATGTTAATGAACATTAAAGCACAAAAATAAGACACACAACATACAAGGATTAAACATATGCATGAGTTGTGAGTGTGTGCAACTATCTCTTCAAGACAAGTAAGCACATAGAAATTTACCTTCGGTGCTTATCAAGACGAGGTCTTCAATGGGCATTGAGCAATAACACCAACACTTAAGCTACCCTTACAAAGAATCCCTAACATGTGATTTGTCTACGAAATAAGCCAATCAACAAAAAGGAACCTTACAATCTCCCCCTTTAGCTATTTCGTGACAAAACCACCACTCACATTGATTCCTCATAAAAAAATAAAACTTCAAGTCTTCAACCTCTTGTAGAATAATCAAACCCTGAAAATAAGATTTCTATATTTTCCAATACAAGTAAGAGTGAGATTAATCAAGTGAGAACAAAAAACAAGCATTTGCATATTAAAAGATTAGGCACAACATTATGCAATGTATGTGTATGCAATGCTCCCCCTCAACGGGTTACTCCCCCCCAATGAATATTCTCCCCAACAAGCATAATTGCTACTACAATTTGCAACTCCCCTTACCATATCCTACTCCCCCTTTTGTCATGATATAGGAAAAGGAGTAGTCCCCAACCGGATCACTCATAGCAATGAGAGATAGAAGCATGCAAGATATTTGCATAATCAATATAAGTCACTTTATGCATCTCAATTAATCGGAGAGAAACAAGGAGATTTATTTGAAGAAAATGTGTGAATCAAACATGCTTTGCATACAAGACATGTATCATTCAAGTCCAAAATACAATGGTATTTGGCAAAGCAAATGACAAAGGTTTCTTATAAGAATTCAAACCAGTTTCACCAATGTCATGAGAAAAGCAAGGATATAGAGATTTTATTGATTTCTGTAAGGATTTCCGTAGTTTTTTATTGGCTTATTTCGTGATCAAACCATATGTGGGGATCATGTAAGGGTAGCATAGGAATGTGTTCAAGCTCAAGGCCCTTGCAAGTGTTAAGCACTCCAAAGGTAATACTCTAAGTGCTTACTTGTCTTGAAGAGATAGTTGCACACACTCACAACTCATGCATATGTTTAATCCTTGTATGTTGTGTGTCTTATTTGTGTGCCTTAATGCTCATTAACATCTCTTCTTGCATGTTAGTTTGATTGCATCTTGCATATCCAATTGCCTTGTCATGCTTAGACTTAGGATTGCATTTTTGCATTGAGCGCTCCCAAAAGCGCTCTACAAAAGCGCTGTACGAACAGCCCCCGTTGGGCGCTGTACAGACCTGATCGATTTAATTCGGTCGCTGTACGAGCGCTGCAGAGGCGCTCTACAAAGCGCTCTACGTAGAGCGCCCCTCTGTTTTCTCGCGAGAACAGAGTAGGGGCGCTGTACAGGCGCTGTACAGAAGCGCCCTACGTATAGCGCCCATGGCAAAATTGTGGTGTCACTTATCAAAACGACCACACTTCATCTTGACACCCTATATATATGCCACTTTGACTTTAGGTCAAATACAAGAGTTCATATTCAGATTTCATACTTAGGATATTTTTCAAAGAGAAGAAAAATTCCAAGAACTCATTTTTAATCACTCAAACACTTTTTTCATGATCATCAATCATCATCTTTGATCATCTAGATGTCTTCTTGCATGGATTCTTCATCATACTTTGCTTGGTAAGCTTTTCACTAATATCTTACATATTTTGTGTTTCTCTTAACAAGCAATCTCAATTAATTACTTGTATGTCATTTTGTATGCTTTGGATACAATATTGAGATTAGTGTGATGTATGTTTGAGAAGTTTTATTGTGATAGCGAATTAAGTTTTGTGCTTAATCTTGATTAGCTAAACTATTTGATTGAACAAGTCATTTAGTTTTTAATATCTAGGATTGTTCTAATTGCATATTAATCATCTTAGATAAGCATATAGGGTTTCCCTTGCTCTATGTTGCATTTTGGATATTCACATATATTCACTTAGGGTTGTATTCTCTTCATAGAGAAAGTAAGTCTTGTGTGTAGCTTCTGGGATTAGGTTGCTTAGATTGCAAGCAAATTGGACTAGGTTCACTCATACCGGGATTAGGTAGGTGTGTGATTACTTCCGGGATTAGGTTGTAATCGTTTTACACATTTAGTGGATTCGAGGTTCGAGTGTGGCTTACTTACTAGCCCGTGGTTTTTCCCGTGAGGGTTTCCACGTAAAAATCAAGTCTTATTTAATTTTCGCATTTTATACTTGATTTATTGCTTTATCTATTTAGGGGTAATTTCGTAATTTTGATTAACGCGAAAAATTGGGTAAAAGCGTAAAATCTATTCACCCCCCCCCCCCCCCCCCCCCCCCTCTAGATAGTTTTATACACACCGTGCTATATTTAGTTTCAATTTCAATTTAAGAGTAACTATATCCAACTTTATAAGTGAAACATGGCATTAGCGACTGTGCACCCTATTTGATTTTTTCGGATAAGATATCCGTATGAAAGTAGCCATGTTCAACTAATAAAGAAAGAGAGACATTTGGAATATAAATTCCTTTGAATGGATACAAGATCCTTTATTCATTTTGAGTCTCATAAGTTTTCACACAAGTTTTGCATTTTAAGAATATGCAATCATCAATTCATGTTTTTCATGTGAGCATGTTATATGAATTTCATGCTTTTTTTCATTTGATATTAGCATGTTATTAAAGAATCATCATGTCATGGAGATAACTATAGGTCATTCAAATCATATTTCCTATGTACATCTCCTAGTCCAAAAAAGCATGATTGAACATAAATATGACATGGATTGTAAACAAGCAAGGTTTACACTTATTAAATTGAAAACATATATACATATGTGCAACAAAGCTTACTCAAACAATTAAAAGAAGAGGCATAAGATATTTCAAATTTTTACAAGTGACAAGAATGCAAAATAGATCTCTTTGCTTGAGTTCCCCATATGGGGTCAATCACAAATCACATCACTCCACAAGACATATCCCAATAGATCTACTAAGTGTTTTAAATCGAGTAGCATCTAAGGGTTTAGTAAATAAGTTCGCAAGTTGATCATTAGTACCTACATGTTCAAGTACTATGCATTTATTTTCAACAAGCTCTCTAATGAAATGATGGCGGATGTCAATATGCTTAGTTCTAGAATGTTGTACTGGATTCTTGGAAATATTTATAGCACTCATATTATCACAAAAGAGAGTGAGTGTACCTTGGTTGAATCCGTAGTCTACTAGCATTTGCTTCATCCATAGGAGTTGTGTGTATCCACTCCCCGCGGCTATGTACTCGGCCTCGGCCGTGGACAAGGAAATTGAGTTTTGCTTCTTGTAAAACCAAGACACCAAGTTGTTGCCTAGAAAGAAGCAACCGCCCGATGTGCTCTTCCTATCATCGCAATTTCCTGCCCAATCCGCATCACTAAAGCCTACAAGACTAGCATTAGTGTCAAAAGAGTACCAAATCCCATAGTTGGATGTCCCATTCACATAGCGAATGATTCTCTTTACGGAAGAGAGATAGGACTCCTTAGGATCCGCTTGGTACCTAGCACACACACCAACACTAAAGGAGATATCGGGCCTACTTGTGGTCAAATAGAGCAAGCTTCCTATCATGCCACGATATAACGTTTGTTCCACACTTTTACCACTAGCATCTTTGCTTAGCTTCAAAGTGGTACTCATGGGTGTATCACAATGTTTGGCATTTTCGAAACCAAACTTCTTCACTAGGCTTTTGGCATATTTGGCTAGGGTAATAAAGATCCCATCATCTAATTGCCTAATTTGCAAACCTAGGAAGTAACTTAGCTCACCAACAAGACTCATCTCAAATTCATGAGACATAACATCAACAAATTGTTGGACCTTGGTGTTTTGGTGGAGCCAAACACTATATCATCAACATAGATTTGAGCTATGAAAGGCTCATCATTGTCTTTCTTGATGAATAGTGTCTTGTCAACACTACCCCTTGTGTAGTTATTGTCAATAAGAAATTGAGTGAGGCGCTCATACCAAGCCCTCGGTGCTTGTTTCAACCCATATAGAGCCTTTTTGAGACGATAGACATGGTTGGGGTGGTGTGCATCCACAAACCCCTTGGGTTGTTCAACAAACACTTTCTCTTGCAAGAAGCCATTGAGGAAGGCACTCTTGACATCCATTTGGAGCAATTTGAACTTGTGCACACAAGAAATGGACAAGAGAAGCCTAATGGACTCTAAACAGACAACGAGAGCAAATGTCTCCTCAAAGTCCATACCCTCAATTTGAGAGTACCCTTGTGCTACAAGTTTAGCCTTATTCCGCACTATGTTGCCATCCTCATCGGATTTGTTCCTATAAATCCACTTAGTGCCTATCACATGAGTGCTTTTAGGCCTAGGAACTAGAGTCCAAACCTCATTCCTTTCGAATTGGTTTAGCTCTTCTTGCATGGCAAGAACCCAAAATTCATCATTCAAGGCTTCATCAACCTTTTTGGGTTCAATTTGAGAGGTGTAGCATGTAAATCTAATGAGATTAGCTATTTGATGCCTAGTTCTAACACCCTCATTCACATCTCCAATAACATCCTCTTTGTTATGGAGTCTTCTAACCTATGGAGCGGGTTCATTAGAGTCCAAGATAGGGACTCTAGTAAGAGGTTGTGTGACCTCATTATTGTCATTGGACGTCCCAACATTGGGAGTCACCACAACCCTCTCCAAAGGAGAGTCATCATCTAAAACTTCCTCCTCCTCATGGTCATTAGACTTGAGCCTAGTATCATCAATGACAACATTGGATGATTCCATGACGGTTCGAGTCTTCAAGTTGAAAACTCTATAGGCTCTACTATTCAAGGCATAGCCAATAAAGATACCCTCATCACTCTTAGCATCAAATTTGCCAAGTTGATCATAGTCATTTAAAATGTAGCATTTGCTTCCAAATGTGTGGAAGTAGCTAACATTTGGCTTCCTACCCTTCCATAACTCATAGGAGGTGTTTCTAGATCCGGGCCTTAGGAAAACACGATTCCCTATATAGCAAGCCGTACTGATGGCTTCGGCCCATAGGTTCCTAGGGACATTGTTGCTAAGCAATATCACTCGGGTCATCTCTTGAAGGACCCTATTCTTCCTCTCAACAACTCCATTTTGTTGAGGTGTCCTAGGAGCCGAAAACTCATGGGAGATGCTAAGCTATTGCAATAGCTTTCAAAAGAGGCATTCTCAAATTCCCTCCCATGGTCACTTCTAATCTGTTTAATGCTTTTAATGTTAGAATTCATTTCATTTTGTATTTTAGTACAAAGCATTTTAAACTTCTCAAAAGTTTCAGATTTTTCTCTAAGAAAATATGTCCATGCAAATCTAGAGAAATCATCAACACAAACAAAAATGTATCTCTTTCCACCTAAACTCTCGGTTTGCATAGGACCCATGAGATCCATGTGGAGAAGCTCTAGGGGCTCCTTGGTGGAGAGATACTTGCCCTTTTTGTGCATGCTCTTGGTTTGTTTTCCTTGTTGGCAAATGAAAGTATACAAACGTAGTTAAATTGCTTAAGGCATACCTAGAGGGGGGGGGGGGGGGGGGGGGGGGAGGGGTGAATAGGTTTTTACACCTTTTTCCAATCCCTTAAACAAACTCTCATTTGTCCCTTAAGGTAGCCTTACACACAACAAAATAAACCAAGAAAGACATACATAGACAATATGAGAATATAATCATGTGCACAAGGTCTAAGTATATCACCTAGTTGTGTGAGGTATAAAAGCAAATAAACACAACAACAAATAAAGCTTGTATTTCAATAGATGTTCAACTAGTTACAAGAGTGATCAAATATCACTATACAAAAATTACAATATACAAAAGAATTAAATATACAAAAATGATCTAAAGAATGAATTCACAAATCACACTTTACAAATACTTACTTCACTATACATCACAAGTGAGTAATATGAAACAAGATAATAACATATACAAATAAAATATAAAAGATAGAGATAGGAAGAATTAACACAAGAGATTTTTTAACGTGGTAAAACCTTCAAGGAGGAAACATCCACGGGTTGAAATACAACCATTAGGGTACTATATTTATTGGATGATAAAAATAGAGAATCCACAAAGTGACCAATCTTTAGCTCACCCAACCTAGTGGAGTCTAAGTCTACCCAACCCTATTGGAAAGTATGAGATGCCTTAATGATGCGAAACCACCATATATTGGACAACACACAAAACCAACATCGATGGAAGATTAGAAATTCCTCAAGAGTGCATACACCTCCCGTGTACCCCGCTCTTTTGGAGTTTATGTCTAACCATACGCCTAGGCTTACCAATATAATAGCCAACTCCCTATCCAAGGCACTCTTACCTCTAGGAAGCCTCCCGTGCTTGACTATCCGAGTCCTCCCGACTCTAGCCATGACTTCTTGCTTACCTATCCGAGTCATCCCGACTCTAGGCAAGTCTTCTTGCTTGGCTATCCGAGTCATCCCAACTCTAACCAAGACTTCATGCCTTTTACAAGGACTTCCTAGTGTGATCATGTGAATGCAAATGATGCAAACAATCAAATCAACATAGAACATGTGATCAATACATTCTATGGTACAAATAGACCTAAACATGTGATATCACAAGTAATAAAGTCTAGATGCAAAATACAAGAATAAAACCTAAAAGCATGTGAAACATCAAACACATAAGCTCAAAGTCTCATTCACACATACAACACTTGAATCAAAATATATCCATGAAGTACAAGTTCAAGATGCAATTAACATACAATAAAATGCTAGAAATATGAGATTTAATCAATCAATATTCTAGCCAAAAATATAGAGCAAGGATTCAAGATATAAATCAATCAAATCCTAGATTACTCTAAAACACAAATAAAATTCAATAATCTTAGATTTCATTAATCAAAGGATCAAATCAAATCTTAAGGTCATTTATCACAAAATTGATTCAATCAAGTTTCAAACAACCTAAGATGCCATTCTAATCACAATACAACTCACAAACATATGTAAAACCTATAATCATAGAAACTAGTCCACATTAGTCTATAAATTGACTTTCAATTTGAATGATTATGAAGCTATCTTTTTCAATAGCTTTACCAAAAATAAACATACATATAGAAGAAGAAACCCCAAGCAAATTGAAGGTTAAAAAGAAAGAAATCCCAAAGATTAGTCCAATACCTTTGATTCAACAGCTGGTTCGGATTTCAGTATGGAACCACCAGAAAAATGGACCAATCAGCTACCAAACCACTTGGAAATGATAGAGGACTCAATTATGAATGTTCTCCAATTTGAATCACTCAAATCCGACTCCGGATAAGGGAGATATGATGTTTGGAAGATGAGAAAATGAGAGGAGAAAAACTGACGGGATTCAAGCAATTTTTTCTTCTTGAAAATCAAATGGAGAGAGAGAAGGGAAATAAAAGGAGGAGAGAGAAGGGATTCCGGGCCAATCAGGTGAGGCCACATCACCCCAGGCCGTGGGGGGCACGTGGGCCTCATGGGGGCAGAGAGCCCCTCTGGCCGTGGGGCCCACGGCCTTGGTCAAGTGGCCTCACGGCCACACACCTCTCACACGCGCTCCCTCGGTTCTTCAGCCGTATCTTGGGCATCCAAACTCCGATTTCGAATCTGTTTTTGGATTACAAACAGTGACTCTCTTACACACGACGATGACTATACAACTTTGAAAAATGGTTGAGAAATCATCTCAAAAAACGACGATGAAGTCAACTCAACGAATGAGAACAAAAAGTAGCGTAGCTACATCTTTTGGACTCGAAACCTTATGAATGAGTAACCGAAATGACTGGAACTCACTAAGGAATCATAATAGAACATATTCAAGTCCAAATACAAAAATACGGAAACATACAAACACAAAGACACACACATATGCTATTTCCTAGACATAGTCCAAGAACATACAATAAGCAAAGTTTGTCAAGCTAGTATAAATGCATGAACATATATTATCAAGTATGTGAATGTGTTATATCAAAGATGTTTAACCATGAAGGAACACACAAGGATGCCATGTGTGTGTGTGTGCCTAGCCTTGTAAGAGATATGAGGTCTTATATTACCTTTGATGATCAATGAAGCACATATCTCTTTAATGCCGGCTTCTTGCAAGAATTGTGGTTGAGACATTCGTCGTCTTCTAAAATCTTCAATATATGAACCACTAAACATTACAAGAAAAACACGTTTTGATATGGAATTAATACCAACACAAACTATAAACCTAACAATCTCCCCTTTTGGCAAATTCCATGTCAAAACTCCTAAACATATACTAAAACAATTACAAAGAAAATTTGGTCACAATGAGTACAATGAGTTACACATATAGACACAAATTATAACAAGTCTTGAACTTCGTCTTGGTCTTCTCTTGATATTACCTAAAATAAACTTGAAAGCACAAGAATATCCAAGAAACAACACATATGGCAATATACAATCTTAGGCAAGAAAATAAAAAACATTTAAGTTCAAATGGATCATGTATGCTCCCCCTTAATACATACTATCCAACAAGCATTCTTAGCCAAGATTCAACAAAAAATATTACATGCCATAAAGTTCAAACTTGATACCAAATATAAAAGAAATAAAATGAGACTAAGCAAGCTAGATATCTCCCACATCTCTCATATTTCTCCCCCTTTTTGACATGATATGAAGCCAAAGGGAAAGAGTAAGAAAATATACCTCATGAAGCTCTCTAGCCACTTGTGCTACCAAGGAAAGAAGAGCGGTGTGCGGATCTCACATATTGCCTTGTTGTAGTTGATTTTCCTTCCAACTCTTTGATCCTTTCATCTTGAACAACAAGTTTGGCACTAAGGTCTTCAATCTTCCTTTGTGACGCCTTAATTAACCTACGAGACTCTTCAACCTCATTCCTCAATTTTAAAGCCCAACTAGGAAGAGCGGGTGAGCTAGGGACATGGCTCGAATCAAGAGATTCACCAAAAAGCCTAAACACATCACTAGACTTTCCCTTGACCTTGTATGACATGGTTGCCACACATTTCTCAATCAACTTCTCTAAGGAAGGAAGCATAACATCATCATCATCAAGATTCCTCACTCCTTTAGCTAAGCATAATTGAGTAATAAATCTTGGAAATGCCAATTTCTTATCCAAACGACTAGTACAAGCTGCAATCTCAATTTGTTCCACAAGCAATTCACCAAGATTTATAGGTTTGTTAGTCACTAAGTCATATACAATCTTGATTTTGTCTCTATTAAGCTCCAAAGCATTAGTAGAGCCAACAAGATTGGAGCACACAAATAAATGCCAAATGCACTAATCTTTGTCAACTCACCTTGTCTAATATAAGCACGTTTCCCCCACACAAAATTAATATCATCACATAGAGTTCTACCCATTAAATCAAGGTTTTCCAAGATATCAACATCAAGGAATTCCGATTCAATGTCATCGGGCAAGTCTAGAAATTCATTCACCTTCCTAGCACAAACTCTAAAGACAAATTTCCTTATGTCCAAAATAGCACTAGTCACAGTAGAACTTCCTTTGTAAGCATGATAAAAATCTCTAACCATGGTCTCATTAGAAACTCCTAACATGTCAATCCAAGGACCCCATTTTCTACTCATAAGCACATCATAAACATAGGACCCAACACAAGAGTTCAAGTCAATACCTCTTTCTTGAATGATTTTCTTGATACCAAATATTCCCAAATCCTTCACATTTTTGGCTCTGGAAACCTTGGAAGAAATTGAAGGTTTAGACTTGTCAATGGGAATAGAAGAAGTGTTACCACCAACCTTCTTTGCCTTGCCCATGATCTTGTAACACAAAACACTAAAACAAAAAGTGAGAGGAAACATAGAAACAAATTAGTAACCAATAAACATATACAAAGACAAAACATTATATTCAACAAATCATCATGCATATAAGAATTTATCATAGCATCTTCATGATTTATCAAAAATAAGAATAATGCCAACAAACAACAACCTTGAAGAACATGTGAACATGTCATAAAAGAGAACAATAATTTAGCATATTATGCTCCCCCTTGACAAGTGCCTCATCTAAATCAAGATAGCCAAATGTTCACAAAAATCACCACACAATCACATCACAAGCAATTTTATTAGATTTGCAAATAAGCTTCACATATCTAAGAGAGTTACATCAAGATTTTCAATCACTCTCATATGTCATCAAAAATTGCTAAAGTATCAAAATACTAATTAAGCAAAAGTGAGTGTGTGAAGATTTTGCTTCAAGTATATGAAAAGAAGTAGTTTGATAATCAAGCATGCAAACACTTTCAACATCTATTCATCTTAGGCCTTACCATAAAAAGGTTAAACCGGTTATCATTCGAAATTTTACTTATAAAGAGAATAGATATCAACATGTGAGTGTGTGTGTGCATGTGGCTCGTCAACCCATTTCTATTTGTCAACCCGAGCACATTTGATTATTCAACTATACTCCATAAGCCCCCCCTTTTTTTTTATTTAGGCTTGAATCAAAGATTTTTTTTTTTAATGATTTAATTCAACACTTCTTTGATTTTTTTAACAAAAACATATACTCCTCATAGTGGCTTTCACTTATCACAATGGCGTAGCCCTTTCCTACATTGGGCGGCTTCATAACCAAGGTGTGTAGCCCTTTCCATGAGGGTGCTCGTTGAGTTCTATGTTGCCAAAGCAAATGGATACCAACCATTGGTCATTTTTAAATGTACTAGTCCTTAGGACTTCAAGGTGTATCCAAAGCTAACATCAATCAAGCTCAACATACTTAACAAGACATACAAGAGAAGCAAAGTGCATTTTTGAAACCAAAATTTAAGGCTTAAAAGCACATGATCAAGAAGCAAGTAAAGAGACTTACTTAAGATTTCTACTTCTCAAGAGAGTAGCTATCAAAGAATATGAAGCTCACATTATTCAAAAATTAGCCACTCAACAATCATACAAATAACAATACACTTCATGAATAAGATCAATGTGAACACTTATCACCAAAAGATCTTAAACTAGCAAATGTCAAAGAGGACCATATAAACACTATACTAGTTCTCAATTATGACATGCTTCATGAAAGTGATACAAACAATGAGTTGATAGATGAAAAATCAAGTAAGCAAGCAATGTGATATAAAGATACCTTCGCAAGCTATTTTCACCAAATACAATGCCTTCACCCTTTTTATGAGTCCTCTTGGCTTGTAAGTCCTCATGACTACAAGTTATAGGTGTGTCGATTCCAAGAGAATAAAGACAATGTAATCCAACTCAAACAAACAAAAAAAAATGACTTTCTCTAAAAGCCTTAACATTAAAATCACCATATAGATTCCAAAAAAAAAAAAAACTTCTCAAAAGTTAATCAACAAATTTTGACTATCATAACAATCAATGTGAGATAGCTAAGTTCATGTCAAATTGTAAAGATACAAAGCAAACAAGCTAAGCTTTTTAACAACAACACTAGTCTTAAAGCTAACTCACATGTGCAACTTACACTAATGGTAAGAGCACTCACCTTTAACAAATTTTGTCTTGGGTGGACATACACGAACATCATCAAGATTCTCTTTGACCACAATGTTGAAACTAGAGTAAAGTTCTTCCACAACTTGATTCACAATAATATCATTAATACTCTTTTTCTCAATATTGTTAGCAACACATGCATGGTCAAATTTTGAAGGATATGCATTCTTCACCTTCCGGACATTCTTAACATGCTTTGTGAAATTATCATGCTTTCCATATTCAAAAGCTTTAGCATGCATAGAATGAGGTCCAGTCTCTCTATTCCTAGATGCATTTTCTATGTTGCAATATTCAATGAATTTATAGCACTTGGGCTTGATATGGATTAAGGTATTGCAAAAATGACATATGGGAACAAAATGAGAGATTTTACCTTCCGGGGTTGAAGAAGCACAAATGGGAGTTTCAAGGGGTACCTTATTCTTCAACTTGTTCTTCTTCTTGGAACGTCTCTTCTTAGAAGCTTTTTCTTCAACAATGACTTCGCTTATAGGAAGTGATGCTTCTATGAGCTTTTCCTCAACTACAAAGTCACTTGAGCCTCCTAAAGATAAACTAGAGATGATCCTCTCCTTTTCAAGAACAATTCCCTCAACTTTTCTAAGCTTCTTGGCAAGAGCATTCTTTTCACCCAAGAGCCTCCGAGTTGTTGAAACAAACTCATCCACTTACAAATTGATCAAAACATCTTTCTCATCAACCTCTCTTAAGGCTATCTCCAATTTCTTTTCAAGACTTTTCGCCTTAGCCAAAAGATCAACCTAGGTTGAATTTCCACTTAAGCACACTTGATGATTTGTATCAACCTCCTTGTCTAATGAATCTTGACTAACATCCTCTAGGATAGAGTGAGACGCCATGAAAGCAACAAAGTTGCTCACCAACTCTTCTTCAATAGAAGACTCACCACTTGAGCTCTCCTCATCACTAGAGTTATCATCACTCCATGTGGATTTCTTCATTATGTAGCTAGAGTAAGTGATCAAGTCTAAATTGATCTTCCTTTGGAACACAAGAACATCTTCTTCTTTGCTTTTGTAACTAACATTTTTTCAAGCTTATCAACTAATTTGTTAGTAGACAAATGCAATGAAAAATAAGAAGAACCTTTTCCACATCAAATAAAGGAGGACAACTATGACACAAAAACCTAAGCAATTTACAAGTAAGTATAAATCGGATCTCGTCGAATGCCATCCGACAACCTGTTCTGATACCAATTGAAAGTATACAAACGTAGTTAAATTGCTTAAGGCATACCTAGAGGGGGGGGGGGGGGTGAATAGGTTTTTACACCTTTTTCCAATCCCTTAAACAAACTCTCGTTTGTCCCTTAAGGTAGCCTTACACACAACAAAATAAACCAAGAAAGACATACATAGACAATATGAGAATATAATCATGTGCACAAGGTCTAAGTATATCACCTAGTTGTGTGAGGTATAAAAGCAAATAAACACAACAACAAATAAAGCTTGTATTTCAATAGATGTTCAACTAAATACAAGAGTGATCAAATATCACTATACAAAAATTACAATATACAAAAGAATCAAATATACAAAAATGATCTAAAGAATGAATTCACAAATCACATTTTACAAATACTTGCTTCACTATACATCACAAGTGAGTAATATGAAACAAGATAATAACATATACAAATAAAATATAAAAGATAGAGATAGGAAGAATTAACACAAGAGATTTTTTAACATGGTAAAACCTCCAAGGAGGAAACATCCACGGGTTGAAATACAACCATTAGGGTACTATATATATTGGATGATAAGAATAGTGAATCCACAAAGTGACCAATCTTTAGCTCACCCAACCTAGTGGAGTCTAAGTCTACCCAACCCTATTGGAAGGTATGAGATCCCTCAATGATGCGAAACCACCATATATTGGGCAACACACAAAACCAACATCGATGGAAGATTAGAAATTCCTCAAGAGTGCATACACCTCCGTGTACCCCGCGCTTTTGGAGTCTATGTCTAACCATACGCCTAGGCCTACCAATATAATAGCCAACTCCCTATCCAAGGTACTCTTGCCTCTAGGGAGTCTCCCGTGCATGACTATTCGAGTCCTCCCGACTCTAGCCATGACTTCTTGCTTACCTATCCGAGTCATCCTGACTCTAGGCAAGTCTTCTTGCTTGGCTATCCGAGTCATCCCAACTCTAACCAAGACTTCATGCCTTTTACAAGGACTTCCTAGTGTGATCATGTGAATGCACATGATGCAAACAATCAAATCAACATAGAACATGTGATCAATACATTCTATGGTACAAATAGACCTAAACATGTGATATCACAAGTAATAAAGTCTAGATGCAATATACAAGAATAAAACCTAAAAGCATGTGAAACATCAAACACATAAGCTCAAAGTCTCATTCACACATACAACACTTGAATCAAAATATATTCATGAAGTACAAGTTCAAGATGCAATTAACATACAATAAAATGCTAGAAATATGAGATTTAATCAATCAATATTCTAGCCAAAAATATAGAGCAAGGATTCAAGATATAAATCAATCAAATCCTAGATTACTCTAAAACACAAATAAAATTCAATAATCCTAGATTTCATTAATCAAAGGATCAAATCAAATCTCAAGGTCATTTATCACAAAATTGATTCAATCAAGTTTCAAACAACCTAAGATGCCATTCTAATCACAATACAACTCACAAACATGTGTAAAACCTAGAATCATGGAAATTAGTCCACATTAGTCTATAAATTGACTTTCAATTTGAATGATTATGAAGCTATCTTTTTTAATAGCTTTTATCAAACATAAACATACATATAGAAGAAGAAACCCCAAGTAAATTGAGGGTTAAAAAGAAAGAAATCCCAAAGATTAGTCCAATACCTTTGATTCAACAGCTGGTTCGGATTTCAGTGTGGAACCACCAGAAAACTTGACCAATCAGCTACCAAACCACTTGGAAATGATAGAGGACTCAATTATGAACGTTCTCCAATTCGAATCACTCAAATCCGACTCCGGATAAGGGAGATATGATGTTTGGAAGATGAGAAAATGAGAGGAGAAAAACTGACGGGATTCAAGCAATTTTTTCTTCTTGAAAAATCAAATGGAGAGAGAGGAGGGAAATAAAAGGAGGAGAGAGAAGGGATTCCGGGCCAATCAGGTGAGGCCACATCACCCCAGGCCGTGGGGGGCGCGTGGGCCTCATGGGGGCAGAGAGCCCCTCTGGCCGTGGGGCCCACGGCCTCCCTCACGGCCTTGGCCAAGTGGCCTCACGGCCACACACCTCTCATGCGCGCTCCCTTGGTTCTTCAACCGTATCTTGGGTATCCAAACTCCGATTTCGAATCTGTTTTCGGATTACGAACCGTAACTCTCTTATGCACGATAATGACTACACAACTTTGAAAAATGATTGAGAAATCATCTCGGAAAATGACGATGAAGTCAACTCAACGAATGAGAACGAAAAGTAGCGTAGCTACATCGTTTGGACTCGAAACCTTATGAATGAGTAACCGAAACGACCGGAACTCAATAAGGATCATAATAGAACATATTCAAGTCTAAATACAAAAATACGGAAACATACAAACACAAAGACACACACATATGCTATTTCCTAGACATAGTCCAAGAACATGCAATAAGCAAAGTTTGTCAAGCTAGTATAAATGCATGAACATATATTATCAAGTATGTGAATGTGTTATATCAATGATGTTTAACCATGAAGGAACACACAAGGATGCCATCTGTGTGTGTGTGCCTAGCCTTGTAAGAGATATGAGGTCTTATATTACCTTTGATGATCAATGAAGCACATATCTCTTTAATGCCGGCTTCTTGCAAGAATTGTGGTTGAGACATTCTTCGTCTTCTAAAATCTTCAATATATGAACCACTAAACATTACAAGAGAAACATGTTTTGATATGGAATTAATGCCAACACAAACTATAAACCTAACAGCAAGGTCCACAAATTCCATTGGCTTTCTTCCCAAGCTTAGGGAGGCCACGCACACAATTGAACTTTCCAAGGGTTCTTAAATCCCTAAAGTTCATGTGGCCAAGTCTTTCATGCCACAACTCTATTTGCTCAACCATGGACACAATGTTTAAGACTATTCTAACTTCAAGACAATAACAATTGTCACTAGATCTCATACCTTTCAACAAGGTTTGTCCATCGAGCTTTAGGATTGAGCAATCATCTTTACTAAACAAGACGGAATATCCTTTATCACTTAGATGTGAAATGCTTATTAAATTGGCTTTTGAAGCCATCAACAAATAAAGCATCAGATAAGGAGGGTAATCCGGGAACGGAAATGGTTCCTTTCCCTACAACTTTCTTTTTGGATCCATCTCCAAAAGTGACATATCCTCCTTCCTCCATAACAAGAGTCTCGAAGAAACTCTTGTTTCCCGTCATGTGCCTAGAGCACCCACTATCTAAATACCAAAATTAGAAGAATTTGCCTTCAAGGCTATTTGAGCAACATGGCAAACATTTTCATTCTTTCTAATCCACCTAGAGACAATCTTAGCTTTCTTAGTGGTCTTTGGTACATGGGCTCTAGATGTTCTAGGATCATGCATAACAATATCATCATTCCTAGAAACATGCATCATGGTTCTTTTCTTTTTCTTCTCAATCATGCTTTTAGTTTTGCACATTTTAATATATCGAAAGCAATGTGGTCTAATATGACCATCAAATCCACAAAAGTGACATATAGGAGTAAAATAAGGAATCATACATTGTCCTTGTCTTTGTGGATGAATGGGTTCAATTCATCTTCGTTGTTGAACCGGTCTTGATTGCTTCATAGCTTGAGGTTGCATGATTGGTCTCTTTCCTTTGTGAGCCAATTGTGGAGGAATGTTGGCTTAAGGGACCCAATTGGGTTGAGCTTGAGGTTGCCTTCTTGGCACCTTCTTCACTTGAGCATTTGAACATTGTCCTAGTTCTAACTTCTTCCTAGGAATTTGCACAAATGAAGTTTCTTCGTTCCTCAAACTCTTGACAAACACGGTCTTGTTAGAGGTTGAGATCTTCTTGCCATCTTCATACCCAAGACCCCTCTTGTCACACGGACTCTTTCCAACACCAAGTATATGATCAAGTTTCTTGGTGCTAGAATCCATCCTAGCTAAAGATTCTAAAGATTCATCAAGCTCCCTCTTTAAAACTTCTTCATTCCTCTTAGATAAGACTAACTCCTCTCTTAGCTTATCTTCCATCTTCTTGAATTTTTCCACTTGTTCACTTAAGTGGTCATTATGAGATGAAAGCTCAAGATTTTCTTCTCTCAACATCTTGATCTTTCTTGTGCTCTTGATTGCTAAATCATTAAACTCGGCATGGTATTTAGCAAGCACCTTTTTCTCCACAAATCCATTTATGAAGTTAGAAGAGGAATCACTTTCTTCTCCACTTGAGTCATTTTCCTCTTGACTCATTTCCTCTCTTTCACTAGCACTTTTGCTTTTATGGGAGGAGGCAAAAGCTAGGAGATTAGCCATGAGCTCTTCATCATCCGAAGACTCATCTCCCTCAATGGAGTCATCACTATTTTCGCTCCAAGTGGCGGCCATCACTTTTCCCTTTTTCTTCTCAATGTGATTTGCACATTCGGGGGCAAAGTGACCTATCCCACCACACTCAAAACAACAGACCCCTTTCCTTTCGGTCTTCTCTTTCCTAGGCTCAAATTGTTGTAGGAACCCTTTTTCTTGAAGTTTTGACCTTTGGAACCAAAGTCCTTTTTCCCGAACTTCATGACCCTCTTGAATCTCTTCATAAATAATGCAAGGTCTTCGTCCAAGTCATTCTCTTTGCCTCTTTTTCATCCTTGGAGGTTTTCAAAGCAATTCCATTTTGCTTTTTAGGAGGTGTGGAGATAAGACACTTCCTAAACTCATAAGCTAGAAGTCTCCCAATCACCTCACCCGGCTTCATATCCTTATATTCACTATTTTCTTCTAAAGCCATTACTTTTGATTCAAACCTATTGGGGAGAGATCTCATAATCTTTTGCTTGATTCTCCTATCTGAATATGGGTCTCCGAGTTGGTGACTTTGATTAACGATATCCATCAATTTTATTTCGAAATCATTGAAGCATTCAT